>JAOXJM010000004.1:5475841-5500510 GCA_026413425.1 Tringa solitaria
CTGGAATCAATTGTAGGTGGTTCTGGTGTTGTGTCAGTTGCTAATATTTTTTGAAGCTAGAAATTAGTCTACTATTTTAGGTAGCTTAAAAATAAATCTTATTTTTCAACATAAAAATTAAATCCACACTTAAAATTCTGGAACATCCACACATGTATATTGTGGATTCACATATGCTCTCTGTGCTCTCATTTGTCTTAATTTGGCTGAGATTTCTGAAACTGGTAGCAAACTTTTATTATAAGATACTCATAGGATTTGGCTATATGGGAACACTTACACAGTTCCTGTTTTTTACTATTTTGTGAAGCAGCTGCATTTCATTTGATGTTTAGACCAAAGAGGCAAGCATGATTAAACTTTCAAAGAGCCTCAACAGTGACAAGTGAAAGAGCTTCTTATAATAGCCTCAAGTCTGAAACAGTGAAGGTGAGGATTGTTTAAAAAAAAGCCTTCAGAACTTATTGCAACCCATAACAAATATGAGTTCATAAGCCTCCTTGTATTATGGCAAATTCTCAGAATGGAAAAGCTGTTTGAGAAAAAAAACAGGGAAAAAAACAATATATTTGTCCTAACAGCTGTAGAATATCCACCTCATCTGTGGGTACGTGCAAAGATTGGCACCAACACAACAGAAAGGACAGGAGTTGTGAATCAATTGCTCTAGGAAATTTGCTTTTCCTCTTCTATGACCTACAACTATCTGACTACAGTTGACATTTACCACTGGGAAACAATTAGCATCACTCTGGTATTAGAAGTATTTCCATGCTAATTATTTTCATAAGAGAAATGTCAAGATATCTGCAATACTTAACACACTGTCTTTTTTTGTACTGAGTTCCATCTAACAGTTTGTTAAAATGGCACTTCAGCTTTTCGGGGAGAGACTTTAAAAGGCAAAAATGAGAGATGGCTGCTAATTCTAAATGTATCTTCTCTTTTTCCTTTTTTTTTTATTTTTAAAATGCTTTTGAAAAATAACATTGTCTCTGCATTGAATCATTTGGTTGAACATTCAGATAAGCATTACTAGACATGTTGCTCAAAATGACAAGTTTTTATTAAGCAAGTAACAGAAATATGAATTATAACAAAAAATTCAGGTGCTTACAATTGTAAGAAAATTCATTCATCATTAAGATTCTACTGATTTTAATTTGTAGTAAATAACAATTTTATGCTTTGTCAAGGAAAGTTAATCTTGCATAACTGCAATCTCTTAAAGACATTACTGTTTCATTTCTCTCCCTTCTTAGGCTCAGATACTAGACCAAGTGGGTGAACTTTAAAATTGAGACCTGCCCTTAGGCAGTGATTCAACCTAACCACCCTGTTCCAAAATAAGCACATACTGATTGTTCAAAACTAGAACCTGAGTCACAAGTAGGACCTTGAACGTCATCATAAAGGAATAGACTAATAATGGAATAACACAGCAATAAGAAAATAAATGGACTGAGCTTACATTCAAACCCCATGCATTTTCTCAAAATATCTAGTCACTATTTGTATGAAAGAAGTAAGACTGTGCTTACTTTTTTTCAAAGCAGTAAATATAATTTAAAATGTTTGATATTCTGCTTGGATTTTTCAGTCTCATTCAAAGCACAGTGAAGATAGTTGGAGAAATTATCGAGATTTATATGAGCAAGGCCTTTCACAGCAACTTTTTTGCCTTATGACTTTTGACTGAAAAGGATTTTTTTTTTTTTTAAAGGTACACCTTTCTGGTTTGGATACAATTGCTCAGAACAATGCAGAATAACCTGATTCTACAGCCAAATAAAGTCAATCTAATATCATAAATATCTTCTTTCTCTTAAAATTTGCCTGCTGTGTAGGATACAGTAGTTAGAAGTGAACAAATTTCCTGACCTTAAAATGACTACCTGAGGGCAGCTATAGCAACAAGAGCTGATATTTGATTTGACGGGCTCCAGCAATTCCTCTGCTGATTCTTGCTGCTCTTCAGTGTTAGCTATGTGCTCATAGGAGCCCTAGAGCCATATTTTATAAAGCCCTGCAATGCTTTATCCTAGTTACAACTTCCTACTTCAAGTAGGGAAGCTGAGTTCAGAAGAAACTCGGCAAAGACAAGTTTGGGACGTTCTTGGCTTCTGCAATAATAGCCTTAAAGCATGATGCAGGAGGAAAAGGAGTCCAAAAAAAAGCTCTGTCATCTTATGACAAAATAATCATTAAATTAATGATCTCAAAATAATCCATTATAACTTTAAAAAACATTTTGTGCCTGAGAAAGTTGAATAGATGCAAACTACGTAACTAACCTAATTACATTTCCAGCAATTTTTCTTGGTATTAATGAGTATTTTCAATAATTGTAGATAAACAAGAATCTATAAGTTTTGATAAGTTTTTAAGGCTGTAATTAAAAGTTTCAGTCAATTTCATGCCCTGAAGATGGTTCACTTGTATATCTACACATGGTTACTGGGGAAATGAGTTTTATGATGTAGAGAAAGAAACAGCATCTTTTGGGAAGCAGCATCTCTCCAGGACAAACTGGAACTGGAATTATCAATAATCACCTTTCAACTTCAGAGTTTATCAAACAGAAAGGGATAAAAAGATGATAGGGAATACACCTTATTTTCCAAGTCATATCTTGCTGCTTATACTCAGAGAAAAAAATCCTCAAGGACTATCCGTTCGATAGAACTGGGAAGTGAGTTCTTAATTCTCACTACCTCCATGTTTCTGACTGAAAGAAAACAGGAATGAAACAGCTTAAACTTCTTAGGCAGTTGTATGTGATGCTGTCCCATCACTCTAATACAGATAGAAGCAAGTAGTTGCAGGGAAGTAATACAGGGTGTGCTATGCTGGAGGGCTAAGTTTAGCAGCCTTAACCGTAGCTCATATCATAGAATCATCTAGGTTGGAAGGGACCTTAAAGATCATCTAGTCCAACCATCAACCTAACTCTGACCAAAAAAAAAAAGGGGGGGGCAATAAAAATCACTAAACCGTATTCCTAAGGACCATGTCAACTTGTCTTTTGAACACCTCCAGGGATGGTGCCTCAACCACTTCCCCGGGCAGTCTGTTCCTATGATCCTATATGATACTGTGAGGCTGTGAAGTAAGTTTTCCTGAAGTAAATACTTAATCCAAGTAACACACCTTCTCTGCTCACTTCGGAAATTCCTTTTTTTTTTTTTTTTTTAAATAAATTATGCTCTTTTGAATACACTCCAAATAAACAATAGCTTCAGTTCTACCAACCAAGAGAAAGAAAAGGATCCATGTTGTTCACAGCATGTATATGGGGAATAGTCAAGCCTGAATCATTTTATAGCTTCTGTCAATTATTTACTTTCTAAAAACTGTGGTTACCATAGCTAAGATTCCCAAAATAAGGTATTTTTACATTTAGTACTCATGGAGAGAGGAAAGTGTGGCACATCAGATCAAACTGTCAGGCACAATGAGTTATAAAGCATGTTGAGATGGAAAAAGACAACTTGATGCGGACTGACTTTTTTTGAAACTATTTTAAGTCAAACATGTTTATTGTAAATGTTAAGTAATGATCGGGGGCTAGATACAAGAATTAAGAAGTGTAAATTATGTCAAATGCTTCAGAAATTAAAGCCCTGGTTAGCTACACTCTCTCCTGAGAGCTCTGTCTCAAATACCACTTATTTCAATACCTAAATTCCATTAAATTACAGTTCTCTTGGCTGGAATTTGTTATCATTAGTGTTTTACACAGAACATACATAATAATTTTACTACATTAGTGTATTGCTTTTGTTTTGTTTTGCATTTAAATACAAACAAAAAGAATTTCCATTTATTTTGCATTAATTCCCTCATAAAACCAAAGATAGGCTCACATACTGGTGGGTGGTAGGGGAAAGCAAACGTGTTGGGCTTTAGGGCTGTGGTGGATTCACTCTGGCTGTACGCCAGGTGCCCACCAAAGCCACCCCATCGCTCCCCCTCCTCAACTGGGCAGGAGAGAGAAAATAGAATGAAAAGCTTGTGGGCTGAGACGAGGAAAGGGAGAGATCATTCAGCAACTACCCTCGAGGTCTGAGCAGCCTGCCCACAAGCTGCCGGTTTCGGCACAGGCTAGCCACTCTTCCCGACTTTGAAAAGCCCCAAAAAGACCCTTTGCTGGGACTTTTTTTGCCACGATTCCCTTCCCAAGTGCGGACTTACCTGCACTGGAGCTGGTCTCCTCAGCAAGTACTACAACCTTTCTCACCTGTCAAATACTCCGCTTGGAAACTTCCTGTAAAATAACATGGCAATTTGGATGCACAGGCCAGAAAGGGCTCTGGTAACAAGTGAGAAATCTGGAACAGGGATGCAAGCAGGTTGCACGCTCAGACATGGGAAAGCAGAATCGCCTTCGGGCCGTACAGTACAAACATAGCTTCATTCTTTTCTGGTCAGAAACTAGGGATGGGAATCCTCTTTGAAGAGCTGGGAACTTAAGGTTTTCATCTTGAGGAAGATTACAGCAAGCCAGATGTGAAGGAGCCTAGCTGATATTTTGCCTCTTAATTTCTTCCTTTACTTTGTTTCTTAAAGGTGCCTTACCTTTGTCTGTCTTATTTGCTGTCCTCCTTAACAGTTTCCTTAAGACTAATTTCTCATTTGCATGCAGGTCAATTTTGTTTAAAAAATCTGAAGGACATGAGAGTAACATTTATGCCCCGATCAGTCTGGTCCTAGCACAATAATTTTCTGTCCCATTTGACCTAGACTGGAAGGGGACAGATCAGCCTTTTATTTTGTGGTGGGATGCAGTTACATCACCTATTGAGTGTATCCGGGGAGATCCTGAAGGTCAATATTGCCCCCAAACCCTATTAATTCTGGCTCATATCCAGCACCCCATCAAAGATAATCTGCTACCTCCTAAACTGGATAGTTAATTTATTGGCACTGAAATTATTTTACTCTAAGGGTGCTAGCTTCATTAAACACTGCTAGTTGTCAATAAGTAAGTCAATAATAATTCATAACGTAACCACTTTTCACACATAGCTCTGCCATCTTGTCAAACTCTGATTGCTGCTGTGTAAATGTCAGGAAAATAGAGTCAAATGCCTCCTTTCAGTAGTTCTAATACAGACTCTTTTATATACATATATATAAAATTATTATATACATATCCATAAAATTGTTTATAATTATGATATACATATATAATACAGTTATATACATATATATGTATATATATATTTTTAAAAAAACCCACAACAGTATCTTGACATTTTCCTTTTAACCTTACTTATTCGGTGCCTCCCTGTGTCTTGGAAAAAAATTTGTCTGGTTTGATTACAATATATGACACAACAAAGATAAAAAATAGTGCCATTCATATGGAATTTCTTAGACCTTTCTTTCCTCTGTAGTGTTTTGGGGTTTTTTTAATTTGTTTTTCTATAGGAAGCATGCTTTCAAAAGAAAAAAAAAACAAAGGAGGTAAAATAACACTGAAAACAGAGTTCCTTAAGCTTCAATCTAATAATAAGTGTAACAGTATACTACATAAGGAGACTAGAATAGATAAACATAAATTCTAAAGCTGATTGCACTGGCCTTGCAAATCTGTACTTAAGGTAAAAAAAGTCCAGGCAATGATCCCTAAGAAAAAAAAAAGAACAAATGAAAGAAGAAACTATTTCTCTGCTGTACATTATTCCACAATACTTAGCATTTTTTATCACTGCATATATTTCTCCAATTAGTTATCTGAAAACTGGGGTCTAAGTTAATTTATTCTGTTATACTTGTGTAAATCTCTGGTGTAGCTGACAGTGGGATCTGGTCATCCATATGGACTGCTTTTGATCATTCTAAGCTGCTCATTTATAAATGTACAGTAACTAATATGAAGTAATACAAGTATTTATCTACAAAATAAGGAAAATTGAACATTTCCTATCTTACTGTATGTAAAAATACCATCTTAGCATTATAATGTATAGGTACATATAATGAAGTGGAAGAAGAAATTTTGTTTTGGAAGTTTGTCCTAAGACCAGCTCACTTCCCTACCAGAACCAGCATTTTATTAAGGCTGAACATACATAGGCAATTTGAGCAGCTTGCTATTTAACTTCATAGCAGGCTATTGAAAAGGTTAAAAGTACTACAATAAAGCAGGTGTCAGTAATTCAAAGGACTGATATGGTTTTGCCGTTCCATTGTTTCTTTCATATAGCAAAGACAGACAAATATAGAAGATAGCTTAACATACGAATGATATATATTCTGGCAATGGTTTTACTAGCAAAACTTCCCAGAGAATATTATTGAAAAAGATGTTTTCTTAACCTCCATCAACATAATAAAATTGACCTTGTCTTCAGCTGATACAAATCACTGATTTCATTTATTGAAATTCATTAATTTGATCTGTTTTCCACTGAGAATGGATATTTTTTTACGATTTGGCTGTCAATGCCACATTGATGTGATTTTTCTGATCCTTCAGAATCTTTAGATACATTTTTGTATAATGCATACAATTGTAAATTGGAAAAACCTCCTGGTATTTTTGCTTTTCTTCTCAGACTATGGATTACTTCAAGAGAGCTCCACAACATGCAGTTTTAGAAGCAGCTAAGCTATGTTATTCTGTGATAAAATGCCTTTTGAACAATATGTTGAAGGGTTTTCCCCTTCAAATACTCTTTTATCTAATTAGCTGGAAAAAGAAAACAAACATGAAAACATTAAAAAAAATACAATCCATAAAACCTCTGAGGCCATTGCATACACATTACTATGCTGCCTTTCTTTTTGACAGAAATAAGTTATATCTCAGAGTTCTACGATGAAGGGTAGCGCTTAAAGCTACTGGACTCAATAGGGATTAAACCCATATCTAACAGTTCTATGGACAGCTTAAGGCTTCTTAACAGTGTAGATAAACTTAAATGTTCCAGCAGGGACCAAGTGGGCTAAAAGTGTGATGGCAAGATATTCATCTTCCAGTTAGCATGGATTTGGAAGGCAATGTGATGAGTGGGGCTGAGATGGATGGTAAAGAACAGTAAAGGAGAGGACGCTGGGGCTCTCCATGGAATAGAAATTGGGGTCTTTTTTTCTTTCCTACTCATCTTTCTTGTATTACTTCTACTCTTCTCCAGAGCTTTCCTATAAAGATGCCTCCTTTTAGGACAACCTAACTAGCAGCAAAATTATTTTAGAACACTGGGGTTTACCATAGATGTGATTTGGGGGCAGCATTTAATAAAAATCACGTGTAATTATAAAGCTGTTCTTCAATAACTTGTTATATAAGTACCTTTTCATGACACACATTCTTGCTATGTGAGACTGATCCAGTTACACAAAATGACTTTCTAAATTACTATTATTTCCATTTAAAGGGAAAAACACAGTTCATGTTTATTTCAGACAAATATATTATAGACATCAAGAGCTATCAAAGCAAAAATCTGAATGAGACTTGTCTTTTAAATGATAGCTTGTGTATTCTATTAAAACAGACAAAAATATTCTCCTGAAGTTTGTTTAGAAAATAAACAAAACAAAAAATAAAAATAACAATTCCTTCATAGGAATATCTGTCAGATTACAAAGTATTACGTCTGGCAGGAAGTCATGCATTTATGAACTGTTAATGTAATTTGATTCTGACCATAAATAATAGGGGTTGGTTTGTTACTTTAAAAGTGCTAAAGCAACAGAAAGCTTCAAAACTCAGAAATAAACTCACCTGAGTTTCTGAAATAAGCATTTAAGGCCATTTTATGATCTTACATCACTGGAGCAAATATCTGCCTTATATATTGATTTTTTTAAGGAGCCATGTTTTTTCAGAAGATACAATATATGGAGCTCTTAAATACAGAGGAACACAAAATTAGGACAAATTACTTTGGTTGTTCTGTGGGAAACTTAAGCTTGTCATTGACAAAATATGTATGCTTGCTGCTGTGGTTTTTTAACTTTTTTTTTTAATGGATGATGGGTGGAAGAAGAAACCAGTTCGTTTAGCTGAGATCAGTTTTAGTAAAACCTATAAAAAATCTCTTAAAATCCCAGATTAAATTCTCAGAGCTCATTAGTGTCAGTGAACTCTCACCTATGGTTAGGTTGGGCTCCTCAAAGACTAAATTTTTCCACTACTGCTTGCAGCTGGAAGTCATGGTCTGTTAAAGAGCATGAAGGTCACTTCTCGTAGAGGTCAAAGGAGAGGTCCTGCTATAAGGGAGAAGTTCAAGATATTTTTTCTCTTATTTTTAAGAGTTCAGAAACAGTTTTATTTATCAGCTTTAACTTTGTGACACCCAAAACTTATTGAAGAGAACACCTCTTTTGGTATGCATTTAATGGCTATGGTTCTGCCCGTATCTGTGTGACTTTCCAATGCAAATGTGTGCATTCAACACTCCTGAGCAATTTTTACGTAAGTACACAACTGACTATGATATTAATCTTAATTTCATTGAATTTACCATCTCACTCGAGCTTCTGTATTATCTATAGAAAATTAAATTAGATTGAAATATGAAGCACAATGCATTAATATTGAAAAAGTGTCCTATATTTCTTCTATTCTATAATATAAACTTTCTGCTTAAAACTCACTTTATTTCATAATAATCTTTCTAATACATCTCAAACAAAATAAGAAATAAACTTGAAAGCAAATGGCATTTTTTATTGTTCTTAAAACTGGGTTCCATTTTAAGTGTATAGTCTTGTTAAAATTGATGGCACAATATACTTTCACCTTGAAGCATTATTAATTATAGTCAGAAGAAATGGAGATTGAATGTATTCTGCATATGCAATGCAAATAGAGGGTTAATTTGCGCGTATATTATTACTACAATCAAATTTAGCCTGTAGGAAAAAAAAAAAGCACAAAAAAAGCAAAACACCACCTCTCTTCATTCCACAGGAATTCAAATCTTGATCTGCCATATGACAGAAGTTATTTCTGTTGTTATCCTCTATGCTCTGAGGATAAGGGTTTTTCTCATAGTAGCACACACTTGAAGATTTGATCAGTTCCTTTTTGGAGAGATGCATTATTAAGTTTTCAGATCATCTTTAGTTATGCCAAGTAAATTCATAAACCATAACCAGACATTATGTTATTTCCATATGCTACATATGCTGTAGCACGACTACTTAGGAAATGGTTTAGTGATGAGAATGTCTGAAAACCAGATTTAAGAGATGAAGTGTTGTTATAACTCACCGTGTTCCAGGACAAAAGGGGAAAATTTTATACCTTGCTGCTAAGTTAACCATTTACTGTTCGGGGGGTCTGAGGTTCCATATGGTCTTACAAATGATTTGCAAAAACATCAGATCTTAATCTTGTTATCATGAAAAAAACAAATATTCTCTGTCCTGTACCTCAGGCCACTTTAACATATGGGCTGGTTCAGGGGGGAAATATTGAATTATTTATCTGGCATATCTTTTAAACTGCCATGTGTGCTCGAAGCTGTTGGAAAGTCTTAAATGGCGTAAGCAGCTCTGCAAGAGATGGATTGGTAGGCAGAATGTACGCGAGGCTGCCCATTTTACATGATGAGTTTACTTTATTGCTAGCTACTGATTTATTGCATATTTTTCACCAGAACTGGCAGAAAATCAGGAGGAAAACTGGTTTCTGGTTGTCCGGAAAAGGCAAATTCAAATCCTCTTCTTCAATCCTGATTGAAGCATGGAGCACAGAAGAACTGAAATTCTACCTAAGTATCTGAGTTTCCTTCCAAAAACCAAACCAAACAACAACAAAAAAAACCACCCAAAACCAAACCAGCAAAAAAACCTAAGAAATGAAGGAATGGATTTAGTGGAACATTGTATCTTGTCCTCAGGAGGAGTAATGCAGTAAGGAGTAGCATAGGTAAGACTCAGACCTGAATCCTGAACTTTAGAAACTGTTCCATAGCTCTGAGTTGATATATAGGTTAAGGAAATCTTGCAGGGCCAGATTTCAGTAGCTCAAGCCAATGAAGTAATAAACAGTCAAGGCTAGAAATTAATATTTCACTGTCTATAAGGACAATAAAGGACATTGTGGTTCCATACTTTGAGGACAAGGGATTCCTTAGTATGGCGGGTTTTTTTATTTTTCTTTGAATGACATCCTGTTAAGATAGTTGAACTGGTGCATGGTAAAATACCACTTGTTCTTCCAGTTTTGGTTTCTGAGGAAGAACAGGTCATATTAATATCACCTGCATTTTATTACTTAAAAAAAGCCCCCCCAAAAAGAAAATTTGTCATGGAAGTTAATTGAGTGTTAATATTCTGGGAAAGTTCTTTCACAGCTATGTTACATTTTAAGAAAAAATACTGCAGTAGTCAAACACTGAGGAAAGAGATGTCATAAAAGCTATGAGCAGAGCAAATCAAATGTGTGAAATACTGTATGCAAGCGTATGTGTTGGCATTCAGTGGATTGCAGAGGGAAATTTTTATCAGATTTGTCCAATGTGTTTAAATATTGTAGTAGGTTGCTATGACACTCATTGAACCAACAGGATATTTTTATAAAGTCTTATTACAAAGACTAAAAAACCCTGCATTATAAATGCAGCTTTTATGTGAAACTTTACAGAACACAGAGAGGCAAGAGAAAGTTACTCTGTGGATCATCACTGAAGACAGTATTTAGTACTGCCTTTTTTTTCTTGAGAATGTGCTAAGTTTACTGGAGCTTGTTTTACTCAGCTAGGGTAATGTCAATAGTCACCTTCCAACATTTTTTACTGGAAACACTACAGGAAGTTTATTAATTTTACAAATTAGGAGAGCAAATTAGTTTCATCCATTTGCAAGACACACAAAGCATTTTCCACCTACTCTTCAAAGGGCCTTTTACCCTTTAGGTTTCAAGCTTTTGCATGACCTTTCCTTGACCATGAACAGCTCGTGAGAGCATATACTGATAAAGTTGCATGAATAGGAAAATGACAATTTGGGTTTGAGACCTGATTTAAAAAAGGAAAAAAATAAAGTTGAAAAAAAAAAAGTTCCTCTTTTGTTGAGTAGGTAGAATTTAGAACTTAGAAAAGCAAGTTTCATTATTTTTGGTATTTTTGACAGCTGCAGATGCTTCCAGACCCTTCAGAACCAGCCCACACATTCCTTTAACCATAGTGTTGTTAATACAGTGTCTGCATTAAGAGTGATTTAAAATTCATTAACAAATAGGTTCACTTCCTATTTGAATTTTCTTTAATTGTTCCAGAAGATTTCAGGGAAAAATTGTTGTGGATATACGATTACAATCAATGACAATGTGTAACTATATCAATGACAATGTGTAACACTACAAGATTGTTCCTTAAGCAATAACCACAACATATATACAGAGAGAATACAGAAAGGAGAGAGAACATCAAATTTTGCTAGGAAGGATGTAAATTTAAGACTTCGATCTACTCTGTAAGAATTGCAGTGACAAAGTAAATATAAACTGACACAATTCTTCAAGTTTCATAGTTTTTCTGTTGCTTTCATGGGCTAAAAATCATTGGCTAGCAACCAAAATCTTTAAATAAACTGATAAATAAAATATTTTGTAAAAATAGAAATAATTGAATACAAAAGAGGGAAGAAGACACATGCTGGGTTTAAGAAAAAAAATGTACATTTTCAGGGTGGTTCAGATTCCCTTGAGTAAGAGACGAACAGACATAAAAAAAAACCAAACAAACAGTAGGCAACAGCAAATGTGTTCTATGAAATACTATCATGAAATACATCACTGTACAGCCACATATTGTGAGAGGCTGGGAAATTGTATTTGCAATTCTAAATGAACAAAATGCATATGAAGCAATATACCAGCCTCTTATTCCCATCATTTTAGGAACTGTGAAATGAAATAAGGGCAAAATACCCATAATTTTAAAAAGATTGAAAGAAAATAACAACTGAATGAGGAAAAAAGTGCTACAGGAAAAAAGTTGACATTCCATCATAAAAAGCATTTAACAGTAACAAAGAAAGCTTAAACAATTGTGTTTAGATTTAATTTTTTGCATTTACTTTGTTCTCATTCCTTCTTGTCTTATCAGCGGACACTGCTGAGAAAAGTCTGGCTCAATTTTCTACATTCCCTCGCCATCATCTTTGTGATCTTACGCTGCACTCATTCCATAATTCCATATCTTTCTTGTACCAGTGAACACAGAATTCCAGATACAATCTCACAAGAGCTGAGTAGAAGGGAAGGATCACCTCCCTCGACTTGCTAGCAGCATTCTGCCAAGTATGCCCAGATACTGTTGGTCTTTTTTGCTGTGAGGGTGCATTGCTGGTCAGCTTGTTGCCCACCAAGACCCCAAGGTCCATTTTGGCAAAGCTGCTTTCCAGCTGGTCAGGCATCATGTTGTACTGGTGCCTGGTGTTATTTGTCCTCAGGTGCAGGACTTGGAATTTTCCTTTGCTGAACTTCATGAAGTTCCTCTCCGTCCAGTTCTCTATCCTGTCAAGGTCCCTCTGCAGCACAATTACATGGTATATCAGTCCATCTTCACAGACCTGTACCCTCTGTGAACTTGTTGCAGATGTACTCTAACTCAGTGACCAGATTGTTATTAAATATGTTGAACAATACTGGCCCCAGTATTGACCCCCGGGGAACACCACTAGTGTCTTGCCTCCAATTTGACTTTGTGCTACTCATTGCAGCCTTTAGGACGCAGTCCTTTAGGCAGTTTTCAATCCACCCCACTGTCCTCTTCTCTAGTAGCACTTTATCAGCTTGTCTATAATAGTGTTATGGGAGACAGCGTATGGGAGGCTTTGCTAAAGTTGAGGTAAACAACATCCACTACTCTCCCCTCATCCACCAACTTAGTCATCTCGTTGTAGAAGGCAATGTAAATGTTACCCTTTGTAAATCCATGCTGACCTTTTTCCCCTTCATGTACCCCGAGACTGAGGTGTGGTTGGCTGGTCTATAGTTCTTCAGATCTTCCTTCTTGGCATTCTTGAAGATAGGAGTGATACTCACTCTCTTCCAATCTTCAGGAACCTATCCCAGTCACTGACACCTTACAGAGATACTTGAAACTGGACTCACAGTGACAGTCAGGTCCCACAGAACTCGTAGGTGCAACGTATCACACCTCCCACCTAGCTATATTTAAGTGTTCCTTAACCCGGTCCACCTTCACTATGTAGAAGTCTTCCTTGCTCTAAACTTCCCCCCTTCTCTCAGGAGCCTGGGTCATATAGAAATATATTTTTAAATATACACATTAAAGAAGTAACTGCTCTAAAATAATTTCTTTATTACAGCCATGTAAGCTGACCCATTCCATCATTGTTGCATAGGACATCAATCAGTAATGAACAATTTGAACAGCTTTAGAGATCTGTGTTTGCTTAGCTTGAAGAAAAGAAAGCTCATAATTCTCTTGGGCATTCTCAGACTTTCAAAGACCCATTAGACTTAACCAAATATGTGTATTTTGCCTTTTTTCACTACCATTCAAATGGAAACATTCACAAATCCAAAATAACCCAGACGTACTGAAACTTATATGAACAATGAAGACTCATAAGACATGTTTTCTAAAATAAACGAAGGTAAAACAAGCTAGGTATAAAATATCTTTAATACATGCATAATGGAACATACATCAAGCAATGTAGTACTTCAACAACTGATCACTTGAGCTTTGAAATTTTGGATTTCGTATTCTCTTTTCATAGTCTTTAAGGTGAGTCCTGCCCATATTTGTGTGAGTGAAGGAAAATGAAGGCTAATACCAATCTTGTAAAAATAATAGATTTCAAACAACTAAAGAGAATTTTTGCTATAAATTTTTATTATAAAGATTTTAATTTTTCTCTTTTCTGTTTCTGCTAATGCAAGCCAACACTAAAATATTAATTTATCTGGATTTGACATGGTGATGTGGAACAAAAGAGAACAAGGAATCTGCCAGGCACCAATTGAATTTACATGTTAGACTGAGATAATCCTGTCTACTCAAAATGAAAAGTACAGATTACATTTCAATGCTTCACTGCATCTGAAGATAAGATAGTTCATTTAGCTTTTTACTATCCCGTGTTAATGTCCATTTTTCAGTTTCACTAAAGGCCAGTGCAGTCATAATACAACAATTTTGTAAGAGACTGGCTGGATATTTTTAGTTACTACTGTCCAAACTCGTATACATCAAGAGATCTGAAGCATTAATGTCCGTGCTTGAAGAAAGACTTCTCCAGTTTCTGGAATGAAATGTAAGTTGTTTCATGAGCATTTCTTCCATTCTATTCCAGTTTTCTTTCATTAAGTTTTAATTTTCCTACCCTGGAAAGTAACCTCCATTAAACCACAACTTCATTTCTTAACAGAGTAATAGCTTGGAAATAGCTATATATGATTTGCTTTATGTCTTTTGGGGGAAAAGAGAAATGGGACAGAAGTCACATTATATTTTTTATTTTCAAAGCCTTTCAGATAAACTTTATATTTTGAAACAATGAAAAATTCTGAGGAGATTTCACATATATTTGTTGTTCAGTAACTATACATTCTTTAACTTAGATCATTCTTATCAGTCTGTTTAAAAATCAAAGTATCTGAAGACTAAAATGAACTGAGGTGCACACTTAACAAAATTAACTTAATATTTACTCTCTTAAATTTCAGTCCTAGTTTCAGAGTAACTATACAAAATAATTAAAACATTTCAGGTAAGTTAACAATGGAGATTTTATCATCATATCTTCATATAGTGAGTTTTAAGTCAAAATTAGTTTCATCTCAAAAAAAGCTATCAAAGACCTACATACTTCAAAATACAGAATCAGAAAGCAGAAATCTCAAAAAAACCAAAAAACAAAACAAAAAAGGGAAGAAAACAAGCCAACAGCAGCAGCAAAGAGACAAGCTAAATAAAAATAAATAAACAACAACAGATATTCCTGTAACAGAAGAAATCCAACTAGGTTTATGTCAAGCTTAGTGATTTTTCTAGTAAAATATAAAACATAGTGTTTGTCAAAAATATGAAAAAAAAAATCTGATCAAAGGTGTTCTTCTAAACGGATGTTAAGCTGAGACATGTCCTTGAATTCCAGTCTTCATTTGAAAACCTAGAATAACATTTTTGTACTCATAGAATTTTCTGGTTATGGTGCCACCACGCTTCCTACCTGATTCCAAAAAGATGTCAAAAACTCTCTGAACTACTACGGGAAAGTAATGATTGAGTCTTAGTGCAGAAAAGGGATCTTTATGAAAAAAACAAACAGGGGTCACAAGACAATTAGAAAGAGCTCTTTTTTTTCCCTCCAAACCCGCTAGGAAAACAATCAGCTAAGAAGAAACTAGCATAATATCATATGCTTTTGAACATAATAACGGAAATATTCACACCTTTACTCAGTTAATAAGGCTCATTCCAAAACTACTTCTTTTATTAAATTCTTGTTTTGACAGTCATTGTTATGTTAGGTCCACCAATACAAAATCTGTTCCTGAACTGTTATTTTGCTAACTTGACCTTCTCAAACATGCAACATTTTGGATACACTTTCATTTATAGTTGTGGCTACACCACAGTGTGATATTTCAATTGAATATGACAGTTTTACTATGTCTCCTTCTGCCTAGGAGTAGAGTTTATGAACACAGTACAATAGCTAATAAAAATTGTATAATAAAACAAAAAAAATACCAGGCAAATTTGTCATGGGGATGTACTAAATTGCTTAAGACAAATAGGTAAAAAACAAAACTGAACATGTTAAGAAATTCTGTATTACATATTTCTAGTGTTGTTATATTAATTTTTTTTAATCATCCCATTCATAGCTAGGGTATCTTCCAGCACACTCTGTTACCACAAGCTACAAGCAATTATAGACACAATATGGAATTCAACAAAAGCCTTAAGTACTGATTTCAGCAGCCTTGTGGCAAAGGACATATCTCTTAAACGGAGCATCCTTAGATCTCATTTCTTGTCTCTTTTTCTGATCATCTCAAATGCATGTTACATGCAGCATCTACATATGTGTCTCAGGTGAAAAAAAAGAGCATTCTTTACTAACAGGCCAGAGCTCAAGCAAAAGGACTGACATGGCTCAGGCACTCCTACATTGAGTTTATAATCTGTATGATAGCATATATTCATGAGGTAGCATGATGGCAACCAGAGAATTGAAATATCTTTGTTCACTGACTCTTCAGAGCTCTCTAAAATTCTGTATTCTGCTTATAAAGTCTACTAAGGGGGAAAGCTATCTGAATGAAGACAGTTTGTTGTAACAAACGTGGATTCCCAAAAGGTTTTATAATGAACCACTCTTATATTGCAGGCTCAGGGTTTTCTTGCAAGTCTCCCTAACTCTAAACACAGACAGATGGCATTTTCTGCTTTTTCACAGACACCAAACAAATACCTTCAAATTTTTAAATCATTGCTAAAAGGTTCTCCACTGTTACAGAAACAATCACAGAAAATTTGTCAGTTATCTGTGTAGACTGAAATCTAGAAATCATTTACAAAAATAAAATTTAGGTCTCAGAAAAGTTAATAACTCTGATGTATGCTCCTAAGACACATACGCAATTTTATGAAACTAATCCTTCTGAATGATAGTAAAACCACCATGGTAGGTAATCTCTCGGTGACATCCCTGATATAAGCCCCTGAGAAACAGCAATAAAAGTGCTGATAAACCCCTGGTAAAAGTGCATCCCTGGAGAGTGCATCACGCTGGCAAATGGGTGCCTCTGTACCTCTCAGAAGAGAGTCATCTACTACCATCACCCATCGCCTTTTCTTAGTTGTGCTGGTTGTTATTCGGGGAGGAGCTTGAGTGCCTCACTCAATCCAGCACCCCTCCTGATCCAGTGGGTCTTTCCTCTTCTCTCTGCGGAGCAGTGGAGCACTTCTGCAAAGGCACCTCAGGCTTCAGGGGAAGTCTCTTCTTCCTGCTGGTCTTTGCAGTTACAAGCTTCCATTCTTGCACTGATGGCCTCCTTGCCTTCCGTGTCTGCCAGCGTGGGAGTTTTTGACTGTTTGGCTGCGGGTTGTGGGTCCAGCGCAGGCTGCGCTTGGAACCAGCTGTCTATCTTCTGCTCATACTCCCTGATGCTACGCAGCCTCCTCTCCACCTACTGCAGCTCAGCCACCTGCTGCAGAAGGTCCTCCACCCCGACACACCTTTTGCAAGGCAGGTCTCCTCTCTCAGGAGAAAGGCTGAGAGAAGGCACCTCCTGCAGTCTGAGTTCTGCACTGCAGCAGCTCCATCTGAGTGGAGGCCACTGCGGTGGACAGTGCAGACCCTTTGCCTTTGCTCTCTGAAGGGTGTCCACCATTCTGCGTCGAGTGCACTTGACCCATGCGGGTGGTCACAGGATGGTGCCCAGTGCTCCACCAGTGGCATGCTCCTCCTTAGAAGAGGTGTCCTTCCTGCCTGCCCTGCCGTGTGAGCTATCCGTACATCAGGAAGACCACCCGTGCGCCGAGCTCTGCCTCTCCGCTGCCTGCCGGGCAAGCTCCGGAGCAGCTTCCCTTGGCGACTGACCAAAATGTCTAAAATATTATACCTTGCAGGCTACAAGCTGCCAAGGTGGAGGCTGCCCTTCGTAGTGGAAATTCATGACCTTGCAAGAATGAGACTTTTTCTTTTTTTTTTTTTATGACGCTCGTTGAAGTGTAATGTCATTAAATTAAATGTAATACATTAATTTCATTTGCATGGTAGTTTTATATAAGGTACAGTGTAGTTACATCATGGAAGGGCTAGGGGTTTTTTTGTAATTAACTCCAATTCACAGAATTGGAATGATATTTACATGACAGATGCCTTTTTTATTTTCTATTTGATATTTTAATTTTTGAAATAACTATTGGAGTCCAGGTTACGTTACCAAGACTATAATTACACTTTATTTATTCCCGTTAATATAACTCTTTTTGCTGAAAAATTGTAATTGCAGTGTAACTACTCCAAAATTTCTACTTGCACATTACAGAGCTGAAGGAAACATTTTCACTGCTTGTATAATTTTGTATGGCAACAAAAAGAAGCAAAAGAAGAAAGGTAATTTAAAACTTACTTAATACAAGAGATTATCTGCACTCCCCTGTCCGTTACTTATTCTCAAGTAATTGGAAGAGCAAGAATGAGCATTGTTTGATCAAAACTGTGAATGGGCTATTGGAATTAATGTAATATAAGAGCAGAAAGATTTAAAAGGGAGAAGAGAAGCAATGCAGTAAACAGCAGTGCCTATCTTGGAACTGAATTGAAGAATATTTTCCAGAACAATTAAACTGTTGTGCATCCATTGATTGCGTTTCTTGACGCAAAAAATAGATTGATGGTAAAGTTATCCTGAATCAAGAAACTATTAATTCACTGTGGCTTCCTTTGTTATTAAAAAAGGTCATCTGATGTAGGTTGTCCATTGGGCAAAAAGTTTTATCTGAAGTGACACAATAGAAAATTATGTCACCAAAATCACAGCTGGTCTGTTTTGCTAAAAAGCCCAAATTGAGCTGGGGTTATTATTTATAACTGGGCCAAACAAAAGTAGCTGATGTGGGAACCAAGAGCAAAGTTTTATCTGCTTTGTCTAGATCCATATCAAGATGTCCCTGGAATTGTGGAGTGATCTGTTCTAAAAGAAATTGTAGTCTGTGGCTTATCTGAAAGACAACAAGATTTGATATGTTGCACTTTGCAATGAGCATAGAAAACATATAATTTCATTTTTCTATTATAAAAAAACAAACAAACCAGAAAAAAAGCACCTAGTTTGTTCTAAAATGCCTCTTTTTGTTGTACAAATACCATCAAAGTGTAAGATATCACTGGAACCTACATCACTTTGCTCCTTGCACCATGTTGAGTGCTGTAACATTTATTAGGGATGTTATTAGGAAGTCCTCCTCGAAATTTGTCTTATCTACTCTGCTCTCCAGCTAGTCTTTCACTGGCTAGTTGGCTGTCCTCTGCTCTTTTAAGTAGCAGCTCATGAGCCAGCTGTTTTCACAGGCTAATTTTCACATTTTACAGGTCAATGTATATCCTGAAAATGTTTTCAATGAAATAAATTTTCATTATTTTCCCCTCTTGCATTCATTTAAAGTGTATCAGGTCACCACAGGTTTTCTGAAAATGAGGAACAACTACATATATATGTATAGAAACGTACTACATAAACAGAGACAATTTGGAAATGTATAATGGGACCTAAATCTGCAGACGAGAATATGTTTCAGAATTTAGTGGAAAGAGACAAACTGTAGTAGGAAGGGTGGGGCAGGGGAGGTGGGGGGAACAAGAAGCATATTAAAGTTTGCCTGAATTGATTTCTACATTATTTTCTAGTATTTTTTCTTGCAGACAATGTAATATAATAAGGTATTTAAACAATATTGTTGTCTTTCTTAAGAGCACTCTTGATTTTAGTTATTCATTATTACTGCTAGCTTTTCTTGACATATCATAAATCATGTTTTCTGCCTACTAGTAGACCATACTATATAGGGCTGACAGCTAATTTTAGCTAAGTGGACAGTTTTGATTTGATTTAACTGCTTACTGGTTTTGTGGACATGATGTTACTCATTTCACCTGAGAACAAAAGCTTTGGAATTCTGTGTTGTTTCTATACTGCATCACTTTTGAGTTTTTTGTATTCTTAGATACTTGTACTAAAAAAAGCAGTACCAAGTTGCCTACAGGCTTTTAGAGTTATACCAGACACCTATTTGTACATGCAGCTACCTAAATATCTTTGAAGAGATCTCATCTAGAAAACCTAATGATATTTCCCTTTAAAAGTAGAGCAGAAAATGTTTCCTTTTAAAATGTGTACAATATTGCTTGTCCTGTTGGTGCTCTCTTGTTAGTTGCAGATCATAAATCATTGCAAAATTACTGACAGGCTGTATCACTAACATGCTGTACCTTATTCTGGGACTTAATTATATTAGCATCTGATGGCAACACCATCGAAGGGGTTTGTCAGCATTTTCAGTACACATCAAATTTTTTTCCAAGGGGGATGAAAACTTCATATGCCAGTAATTTTAAAATTATATCTGCTTGAACAGACACAAAAGTTGTCAGTCAGGATTTGATTTTATTTGTCCAGAATATGTTTTAGTCTTACTTGTTTTTTGTTGTTTTGGGTTTGTTTTTGTTTTTTTTTCTAATAGGGATAGAGAATAACACAACATCTTGTGAGTACTTTGAAAAGTTCCTATTAAAAAACTATTCAGTATTTTTCACTTATTTAACTACTAATTATAGGTAAGATAAATGGCTGTTGAATAATGAAGTGTTAAATGTATTCAGTGTAAACACAAAAGTGCTCTAGGGTAGAAAATAAAAAGCTACAAAAAATAATTACCTGCTAGTCATGCCCCCTGGGATCATAGAAAGGAAAATGACATTATGATTTTTTTTAGAAAAATTTTAGAGAGTTGTGAAAAATCTGGGAGTCTTTAAGTAACATGCATTAATACGGATGATATTTCTTCCATGTTTGCCCATCAAACTTTTATTCATTTTGGATTTCCCCCCAGGTAATTTTTTTCTGTCATACTGATAAATTTATATTAATATAATATCTACTGTAGGTAGTTCTAGTTCTATAAATTACTATTTTAATTTTTACTGTGATTAAAAACTTTAGCTATTTCCAAGCTGGTTCAATTTTTCTGAATGAGGCAATAGCTACTGAAAAGAGGATAGATTAAATCAGGTAGAAGAGATTATTGTAATGCTGAAATATCAAATTAATCAATAAGACTCACAATTTGACAGGTGGAAACAGTACTGATGGTGTTGAATACTAATTACTAAGTGTTGATAGTCCAGGGAAAGTGTCACTTAAGGCAGCAATAGTAATAAAAGGAATCATATGTTGGACATTTTGCTGCCATTTCATTCTGTGGTACCAAAGTAAATGAAAAGCATTGATATAGTTAGCTGTTGGCTCAGGATAATATCCATCTGGAGCACTCTGGCTAACACTGTTTTGTACCTGGGATATACTCCAAATTCAATTTAACAAGAAAGACTTCTCAGCACATTTGGTAGAATCGGCTCTTCCACCTTCCTCGGTCAATTTGCCTCAAGTGCAACGCTGCACTGCTTTTCTTTCTGTATATTTTGGACTGTTAATACTTGGATTTTTCCTCAAAATTGTCACACCAAACTAGTGAAAATATTTCTGACTTTTTTTTTCTATACTGTATCTGTTTCTTTAAGAGCTCTGCCACTGCGTTTTGTCTCAGTGACGTCTTCCCAAGCTTTAATGCTGTAGTAACCATTCTTGGTCCTCTTCTCACCTTATATTTAGTATAAATTGGCAAAAATTTTAGGCTTAAGTTCCCAGTATTGTGAGCTTTGTAGCACCTCAGTGCCCGTGCCTCAATGTGCAGTATAACATGCAGGATTCCAGAGTTTCCCAAATTACCTCCAAACGATGTCTAAGGCAGCCTCCATGATGAGCGGCGTATCTACCTAGAGCTAGGCGATAAAAAACACTGTGTTTTAGTGGAAAGTCTTGGGTTCCTCCTTTCCTGGCCCCTTTTTCTTTTGTTATGCCGTTGAGGAGGCTAGAGGAAGAACTTTCCAGAGTCACTACAAGCAAACAAGGGTCATGAGCACCATAAAAATAGGACATTATGAGAAGAAGCCGGGGTTCCCTGTGGATGCTGTGTGCAATACAGCCCTGATACGGATAACCCACCTTCACTGCACAGTCTCTCTTGAAGAGAAACCAGAAGTGCAATTGACGATAAATTCATGTGAACAGAATTTATCACTTCTAAACTGTAAACTGGTCTTAACCTCTTTCCCATATTCACAAAGGACAGAGTTTAATGACACATTTCTACTTATCTCTTGCACCACTGAGATGTTACTTCTGAGACTAGAGCTCAGTCTTTTTATACCACGTAGTTATGTCTTTTTATGTATTACATTCATGGTGACTTCCAATCCATGCAAAGGGATACCCCAGTTCAGTTTCCTTGTTCAGTTTTACTCCAGAGGTATTAAAATCCATCCACAAGACCTGTACCACCTTTCACATCTCTCCAGTGAGAGAACTGCTCTTACAGCAGAGGTGATCATCAACCCTACCGAGTTGGTCAAAGACTAAAAATAAACTCCACAATATCAAAAATTAATTTTATGAAAAAGAAGACACGGCTTTTTGCACAGTTATGGGAAAAACTCTTGTTTCTTGATGGTGAGCATGGGATCGCTTCCTTCCTCAAACACTAATAACATTAATGCAAAATATCAAGAGTCTTTGGAGCAAAAACTATGACCCAGGTCTTCCCTTGCCTCCCCTTTGTATTCAGAAGAATTCCTGTACTTCTCTTCCTATTACTCTTTGGTGGCTCAACTTCCTGTCAGGGATGTTTTGTAGGCAAAACAAAAAAATATTTTTCCCCACATAACATATTTTTTTCTGTGAAGACATATTCTCAAGGACCACAATTGTGCTCCAAGTCATATTATTGTAAATTGGCATCACTCAGGTTAACCAACATGTTTATTCTGGCTTTATGATGCTTTCAAAAGCAGAATTTAGCAAAAGAATTAACTTTTAAAAATGATAAATATTTACTTAAATATTTCATTTTAACTTATATTGGTCTTACAAGTGGGGTGGGGTTTTTTTTTGGCACTGATGTTCACGTTAGACAAAGAAATAATCGCAATACTACTGTGTTAGAGACACTTATATTTGAAAGACCAAACCCATTCAACTACAGTATTTCATGTGCTAATATAAGGAAAGGTAAAACAGCTTCTCAAAAAGAATGAAACCCTGACAAAAATTTCAACTACACAGATTTAGCCAGGCTTCCTACAATTTTCTTCTAAGGTGGTATCCTGGTTTGACAGGTAGTAATCAGCCTCATAAGGAGGTCTATAAAACTTTGACAACACAATGAGAGCACAGCTGAATCCCAACCATGATAAATCACCAGGGGTCTCATTGCAATGCTTATTATAGCTCTACCAAACATGTCTGAGCAACTGAAAAAAATCAGATAAAGTCCTTGTGCATCTCAGGGGAAAAAAGCATCAAATGAAGCCCATAAAGGGTAACTACACAGAGCAGTGTCATATTCTTTTGTCAGAATATCTTTTCGGCTTCATAAAAAATCATATATTTTTTTGTTTCTCAGAAAATTACCATCTCACAGGAGTGTGACATTATATGAAAAAAAAAAACCAGTTAATGACTGGGCTTTGTGTTACAGAGATCAGGTACAGGAAGCAAGGAAGAGTTTTCCTAACATGAGTTTGCCTCATAGGAGGAAATATGCTCTCAGAGACCATGACTTCAGTTCCTAATCCCAGTGTTCTATTTCAGACAAAGTTCTGTTTCAGTTTAATCAGTTTCCTAAAGTAAGGAGCAAAGATCTGAGCTCTTATTTTATTCAGAATGAGAGGACTGCATTGAGGATAAGCAAAAAGCAAAATCAAATTACATACTCTACCCTTCTACTTGCTATATATTTTAAAAGCACCTACTTCAGTGGTGCTTTGTTGATAATAACAGCCTAAGATTGTCCATGTGGCATTTATACAAAATCAATATTTCAGATGAGAACAGGTTTTCAAAGTGATGACTACTGCCCATGGGAAGCCAGGTTTTCAAAAGAAATCAGACTCTTATTTAGGCATCTAGGTAGGGACTAGCCTTCTAAAAGTGCTCAGTTCTCAGCAGCAGCCACTGCGATTCCAATAGACAAATTTTCAAAGAGCTCTATAACCTAAACATGAGCTCATCTGAACATGCAGGATGAAACCACATCACCCTGGAAATCAGTGGGGATTTTTGCCACTTGTTACAAAAGATTCAATCCAACAAAGGGATTTCACCCCTTTAACCAATAGTAGGATGCTGAGCTTTTTGAATATTTCTGGCTTTGGTGCTTTTATCTGAAGATCCCCTAAAAGTTTTATGAATGGTTTTCATTATGATTCTCCATACTAGGGAAAAAAAAAAAAAAAAAGAAGAAAAATCTATAATAATTCTGAAGTATTTGAGCCATTAAATTAACACAATTCTATAGAATTGAAATGCAGCTTTTTAAATGGATTAAGATCCTGTCCTATTGTCAGTAAAATACTTTTCCTTTCATTTAGTAAACGTTTTGACAAAGCTCTATAGAAACATATGACTGTATGTTAAATTACAGGTTATATTACAAAGTCAGCATGATCCACAGGAATCCAGAGGTTAGCAGTGCCATCATAGTGGTGGTAGACAGAGAACCATGTTTTCCCAGAACAAAAAGGCATATCAACGGTGATGTGACACACAGCAGTGACACAAATGAAATCTCAACAGAGTGACAGATTAGATTCAGAGTATGGTTTCCTGGCAGTATGCAAGCACCAATAGCCATGGAACCACACACTAGACTTATACGTGTTTCCTCCCACCAAAATCAAAGACTACTCAATCTATTTCCTTTAGCACTTAATTGTAAGAGGCCACAATCTAAAACAGGCTCTTCCAAATACTGATGACTCTTTATTTCTATATATTGAGAAGCTGGCACACATCTGGTTGATTTTCTTTTCTTGCAAAAAGTTTTATGGAGCTCTACTGAGCCCTGAACCTAATTTACAAGTCGGTCTTCCCCCCCC
>JAOXJM010000004.1:5553881-5564939 GCA_026413425.1 Tringa solitaria
TTCATTTTCAAACCATATCAGCCGCTACATTGCAGAATTGTATCTGAAGACATCACCAAGTTTTGGGAGCGATTCTTTGGTACTTAGGATCATTAGCTGGCAGCTAATGGAGCACGATGCCAAAGAAGACTAAACAGATTATTTCCAGTGAATTCTCCTTGTAAAACTTTTTTTATTTTTTTTTTCCTAAAGACGGGTCAAATATTTCCTTTCAACATAAATTATGGTTTACTTTCAGATAATAATAATGAATGAGGAGTTGGGAGAGAAATACAGATTGTGCATTATATATGGAAAATACCATTAGTGCTTGTTGTTTTGTTGGGTTAATATTTCTGAGAACTGAGTCCTTCAAAATGAAATGCTGCTGTTATATATAAAAAAAAAAAGTGGATTCAAGTTCAAGGATGTTTATCACGAAAACTATGTGCTATTCAAAACCTAGGGATAATGTTCTCTCTATTTTATAATTATTCATTGTTAGAGAATTATTTTTTAAATTCTGAAAAACCAGCACAGAAGAACAAAATGGATGATGAGATAATTAATTCAGGGAAGCACATACTGAAACTCATTAAAAGGCAACAGATTGATGACATCTGTAAAGCATTAAATATATACCCACAAAGCAATAATGTTGGTATTTGATCCTTTTCTTTCCAGCCAAATGCAACAGATTTTGTATGGACCTCTAAATTTTTTTTTTCCATTCAGATTAGTAGGAAGCAGAGTACAATGTCCTGGTGTTTGTTCATAATATACTTGTCATCATATACTTGTCTTCCTCGTCAACATAAGGAAGGTAATGTAGTAACATAACATGTTAAAAGTATAAATAATCCCTTCTGTTGAGCTTAAAAATAGTCATTCAAAGTCACAAGTTAAGCTGCATGGAATGTAGGCTCTCTAGGGACCCGATCCAAAATTAATGAATTTAATAGTAGAATTGCAAATGACATTACTACACATTAAGCATGACCTTTTGTCATAGACATTTAAATATGACTTGTAAGTATAATCCTTAAAGATCTCTCACTGAGACATAAATCTTACTATTTTCCCATGACAAAACCTTTAAGAATGTGCCTACACTGTCTTCCACAATAACCTTACAGAGAAACTGATGATGTATGGGCTAGATAAGCGGGCAGTGAGGTGGTCTGAAAACTCGCTGAACTGCCAGTGTCAAAGAGTTGTCATAAACGAAAAGAAGTTCAGCTGGAGACCAGTCCCGTGGTGGTGTAGCCCAGTGGTCAGTCCTTGGGTAAAGCTGTTCAACGTTTTTATTAATGATCTTGGATGATGGGGCTGAATGTACCTTCAGAGAGTTTGCAGATGATACAAAACTAGGAGGAGCAGCTGTTACGCCATACAATGTGCTGCTGTGAAACCTAGGCAGGCTGGAGAAATGGGACAACGTGAACTTCATGAAAATCAAGAGAGGGAAATGCAAAGTCTTGCACCTGAGGAGGATTGACTTCAGAAACAGGTACAGGATGGCGAACACATGCCTGTAAAATGGCTTTGCAGAGGAGGACCTGGGGGTCCTGGTGGACAACAAGCTGAAAAGGAGGTGAACAGCAGATTGAGGGGGTGGTCCTTTCCCTCTACTCAGCACTGTTAAGACACCTATGGAATGTTGGACTCACCAGTACATGAAAGATATGGACTTACTGGAGCAAATCCAGCAAAGAGATGACTAAGGGACCGGAGCATCTTTCCTATTAGCATTTGACAAGTAAGCTGGGACTTTTCAGCCTGGAGAAGATGGAAATCTTATCATCTGTATAAATACTTGATGGGACGGGGGTTGATGTTAAAAAGAGCCACACTTGTCACTAGTTGCCAGCAACAGGAAAAGAGGCAATGGGCACAAACTGAAAGTCAGAAAATTCCATCTGAACACAGGAAACGTGTTTTTTTTTCCTAATGTGATGGTAGTCAAACCCTGCAACAGTGTTTGAGTATCCCCAGTCTGTGGAGATATTAACAATCTGACTGGCCACACTTTGGTAACCTGCTCTAGGTGACCCTGCGTGAGCAGTGGGGTTGGACTAGATGTGCCCTCCACCTCAATTATTCTGTTTATGTTTCTCTTTCATGTGCACAAAAATTACTATAGTGTAGCACTCTATGAAGTTACAGAATGATTCACACTAAAGCACTAGTAAAATCCATGTGTTATGTCATAATGTGGATTCCTTGGAAAGGATAATTCCAGGTCATGAACATGGGGATTAGATTCTGGGAAATTTAGTGCAAAACACTGTAACTTCCACAGAAAGTATAGGGGTGTTGTCTTGAACACAGAAATATGTAATGTACATTTAATAGAGAATTCCTTGTAGCTCAGTAAATACAGCATGGCTCTTTTTTAGAATTTGAAATTTCATACATCATACCCCATTTCTTTCTTGACCTGTCTGAGAACTAAATAAGCCTATTCCTTTTTCCTCCCATAAATGAGAAGATTTTCATGCTTTTCAGGATATTTTTTTCTTTTCCTTAAAATCATAGCTTGTGAGGTAATGTGATTTTCTTCATTTACTATATAAATTACAGCATTGTTAAATATCTTGGAATTTTTAAGCAATTCAGTGTTCGCTTTTCTATTTTATTCTACTTTAAGGATTTCTATTTTAATCTAAGGAAACTTCACCATTTTCTGGATTGCATTCTGGCACTAATTTACAGGGATTTTGTGTCTAAAGTTGCATTTGTTTGCATTGAGCAAAAGGTGTAGGCGTGTAGCTACACCAGTACTGGTGCTTATTCAACAGGTCCTAATAGATGCTAAAGTATAGCATATTATAGCATATATATATATATAAACCCACTGTTCAGGGTCTAGAGATTATGGAGTCCTGGAGAAACTGAGGACTTTGGAGGATCTTCAGACTAGCACTGCTGTCTGGAGACAGTCATCATTTAATCAAAACCTGTGTGGGGTTTAAATCCTAGGCTTTTGTTTGTGAATAACATGCACTATGCTCAACAGCCAACTGCCCATTTCTTCTTAGCTTCAGTTAAACCTTAAATCCATTAAAATATATGGATTCAGATGATATTCCAATATCAGAGGAGGTCACACACAGTTATACAATGTGCCATATTGTTCTGCAAACGATTTCATACTGGATCATAACCTGCTACTTCAAGGTAAATATCTCTACTCTTTTCTGTGCACCTACTTGCCTGGGAAGAGACTAGTGATTATTAAGAAAAACTGCATGACCTCACTGCAAATAAAGTATGTTTCCACTGAAGATCTTAAAGCTGCAATTGTCTACCTTTAACATAAATTTTAATGCTACTTCCAATATTCACATAGAAAAAGAAAGTCTCAATAGACATTTGCTCATCTGGTGTCAAAATTGGCAATTTTTGAGACAGAACAGGAAGAAATAATCCATAAAGTTTCATCATTATTAGCTATCATGTGTTGACAGAAAGTGTCACGTTGTGATTTATATGTTAATGGAATGCCATCAATGATAGCAACTAATAGCATCACAGAATAGTGCTACTAGTAAATTGCAAAATCTTGCCATCAAACATCAAAACGACAATTTTAATAGTAACATCTGAATTTTAATGCCCTAAAATTAGTCTTCTTTCCAACAGTTTTCAGTGTTCTGTCTTATCAAGAAAATCACACTGCAATTAGCTTTCACTATGACTTGCGCAATGTCACAGTACAAATATTACCTTAACCTTCAAGCTTATGATGCAACGTGCAATGCATTGATACTTGCTTTAAGCTTAATTCACTTTTTCTTTTTTTTTTTGTTCCTTCCTGTCAATGAAGTCAATCCTCTACTTACTGAGGAAGTGAATTACTTCTCCATTATAATGTAATGATGCAGGAGAGTGGTATTTTAACAATATAACAATATTAACAATAGAAAATAAAATGTAGCTGTCTTTCCGAGTAAGAAAACACTTCACAACTATTAGAAAAAAAAAGAAAAAAAAAAAAAAAGGAATCAAGGGGGACTATGCCGTAAAGAAGAATAAAATTAGCTTCCAGTGGGTATTATGATAAATAACAAATTAATGCCAGAAAGAAGTTTGCTGCTAAGGGTCCTGTTTCTGTTGCCTTTCTCATATCAGGTTTAGTAGCTAGAATTATGCCCAGCTTCAGGGATTGGTAGAGGAGAGTGGTGATGCATTTGTTCAGGGTAGTAATTTGATATTTACAATTCGTTCAGCCTGAGAGTCACCACCTGTCTTTTCCAAACTTTTGCTTAAGTTGGTGATTTCAGAAATACTTTTACCTTGAGCTAGAAACTGCTAAAGATAATGTTTAATGACAGACATGATTGCAAGTCAAAGTGGTAGGAAATACATTTTCCTTCAGCAAAGCTTCTGGGTTTTGTTAAGATTTAAAAAATATTGCCACTTGGTCATAAATATGTATGGAAAATGTTTTCTTGTCCTTCTAAAGAGGTAAAAGTTATCTTAATGTTTCTATTCATTAGAAAAATCTTTCCAAAAGGTTTCTAAAAAAAACAAGATGAAGACCACTTTCTGTATTTCTGGTAGCTTGACACTTCCACGTTCACGTTATGATACAAAATTCAAGTCTCTTTTATGTCTTCTGCCTGTTATCAATTATTTATGCAGCTTGGAACAGAGACTGAAAGCAACTCAGCTGAGATCAGCAATAACATGGCACTAGGGCAAAATAAGTATTCAAAGCTACATTTTCCACAACACAGGTATATGTCCTTTACTGCCACTGACCGTTGCATCCTGGTCTCTCCTTCTGCTTCTTGAAGTCATTCTCTGCTTCTGTCATTTTTTTTTTTTTTTGAAAGTTGAACCTAGTAATTTGAATGCCTAGAATTTTGCAAAGCCCATTCATTACAGAACACAATATAATTTCTGTTTGAAAATGAACAATTTTCCACTTGAGAAATGTATGTCTTCATAATTTTTTACATCCAAACATACCTATTTCTTAGTCTTAATGTCCCACACTGTCAGCTTTCACGTTGTTGTGTTCTGCATTACTAAGGTGTAGAAAAAAGATCCAACAATTTAAAACTGATTTAGAGTCCTACTCTAGTTTTAACACCTTTTTTCACATAGTATCAACCTTGACCTAAAGGAATGTCAATCATAACCCATCATGCTGCCAATGGCAATGGCCTCTGTCCTACTGAAAATTTGACATAGCAATCTATCCCATTAAGAATCATTTCAGAAATAGGTGAGCTGAGGACTCTTATGCTGGGGTGTTCCATTCCAACCACAGATGAAAAACTGACACAGCACCTTCTGTACCAATGCCTGGCAAAGAGTGCTCTTATCTGGTGTCAAAGCAAGAAATTAATTTTGTTTAATGATACATTTTTATAGCTTCTGAGAAAACTATATGGGAACTTAAAAAAAACCAAAACCAAAACCCCAAACCCACCTAAAAACCCAAAAATGCACCTAAAGCCAAAATATTTCCTCATCAATAATACATTTTGTTCAGCAATAAGATGACTTCATGATGTTAGTCAGAACATCCCTGAAGAGGTTAATTTTATAAGGTGTCTTCCCATCTGCACTTGGTTACTGGGCATATTGCAGAGGTCAGAAAGTGCCTGACTGCACGGCGATCACAAAGATATTTCTACATCAGGTGTCAGAAAATTTTTTATTTGTTTTACGTCATCATCTCCTTATAATTATACCAAAAGTATAACAGTTTTCTCTTGCAGTGAATCATTGGTAGCAATACTACTGAACTGTTTAAGACAGAAGATGCAATAAAACGTACTTTTTTCCTCCTTAGAAAAAGTGTGAAATCTTCCATATGACTTCAGCATTATAAGCACAGGAAGTGTGTTTCAAAGTGAAAGAAATCTAAATATGCAAGGCTAATGGAAAATCATTGTTAGTGCTAGCTTGAGGTAATTTTACTCTGTTGTGGCACCATTTAACAATCACATAACTGTGATTAATGCAAAACAATGACATGGATCTAAGCCTGAATTGACTGACAGGAGTCACTTGAACAAAATAATGAAATAAAAATTAATTCCTTCTACATAATGCTACATCTGTAGTTTATAAACATACATTTAGGAAATTGCATGTCTATATACAAAATCATGACTTAGTGAATCTATAGAGTCTAGTTTAACTGCAATAAACTCACTATTACTTAACAATTTATGACATTTAGTTAAGAACAGTCAAGCGCATAACTACAAAATGGAAAACATTAGGCTAGGATTAAGTTTTACAGAAAAAAACCACCAAGAATCCCCAAAGATTGTAAAACATGTATATGTGTTTGCCTTCTGTTAACTGTACTAGGCTTTTGTCTTAGAAAAATAAAATTTATTCAAGTCATAATAGTTCTCACCCTTCCTTCCTCTTCTTTGTATACACTTCATATGGCAATATTACTGAATGCCTATGATTACACAAAAAAAAGAAGGAGCATGGAAGAGAGTAAGAAAAGGAATAAAAAACCATTTACTGGCTAATGGAACAGAAATTTCTAGTCCGACATCCGTCTTACATGAACACAGTTATTTTCTGTTTGGAAGATCTTTTATAATGTTTATAATACTACAATATCTTGCTTTTCTGCCACATTTAATTCACATGATTTATAAAACAATGAAATAGTTACAAATGAAATAATTTACAATTTCATTAAGATGTTAATGTCATTAAATATTCATTACTTCTCTCCCCGCCCCTGAAAAAAAGAAATTAAGTGAAATTGTTGGTACCAATTTCTCACCTTGTATAAAATATTATTAGAGTTCAGAAGCAACAGTGACTATACCACATAAAATAATCTGAGAAATACACATTTAAACACTTGTTGTCACTTCTGGTCCATAAAATATGAATCCACTTTGTGCTCATGAGCTATAAAAGCAGTGAGAACTTTGGAGCCACTACTTTTTTACACTTATTACTTAATAGACTTCCTACATATATATTCCCATTCAGCAGGCAAAGTACATTTCGGCTCTAAAGTCTCATACTTTGGGATTATGTACTTCTTTATTATATCTTTAAAGCCCTTCTATGCTATTATTGTGCTAATGCTAAACACACAATGAACATTCAGTTCCATGTCGTTTTGCCAAGTGCCCTCTTTCTCCTCTTTCAAATCATTTATTAAATTGACATCTTCCAGGAATCCTTCCTACTTTGTTTTTTCTAATCATTAATCTCTTCATGCTTTTCACTACTTTAAATCCTGTTCAAATCCTCATTCCCTCCCTATCATTAGGTGAAGCAGACTGCTTCTTGTAGCTTTGATTAAGGATAAAATGTAAATTCTTCACCATGGGGAGCTTTTGTTTAAACAACCAGGAGAAATAAACAGTGGTAATTTTTCTTATAACTTAGAAAGTGAAAATACTTGCTCAAAGGAGTTCAGATAGACAAAAGGACCTTTGCTGATGGCTTCCACCACTGTGGCTTTTCCTGGGGGAATTTTTTATTCCTGGTATAATATTTATAATCTATCAAACTATGAATGATTTGATAAATCATTTAGCAAATTTTTCACAAGTCCCTTAGAAGTAGATTGACTGGAGCAGCAAATTGTTTTACTGCCTTGTTAAATGGCTACTTTTTTCCATGCATGTGCCTGTCATTACAGTCAAAATTTTGTCACAATTCAAAATTTTGTTACAAACAAAATAGTACTAATTTTATTTGTAGAGCTCACATATGATTGTTAGGTGAATTAATTCTTAGACTGTCTAAACAAAAATTCAGCAGCTTTTATTTGTAGATCTATTACAATACAGTATATTAGTTATTATACATAATACATGTTATAACTGATATGTTATACATAACAGTAAAAGCTGATATATTAAAACCTCATGGCATCTGTCTCTTTTCTCTGGTGTTACATTCACCCTAACAGTGCTCCTCAGAGCCCAAGGGCCATCACTTCCATCCTCCTCTAGGAGGATGCAGTGGGACAGGACACGGGGGTTATGAATAATCAGATTACCAAGGTCTCCTCTGGGAGGAAGTATGATGTTGGTGATGGCGTTTTCTTCTTCCTCAGCCAGGGGTATGCTTGGATTTAGACATTTTATTTACACATTCTGCTTCCTTTTCATTGACTTGCAGCTGAAGTTTGAAAGTTGCAAAATTGTCTTCCCCAGTCCAATTTGTTACCCAGTGACAACCTAGTTTTGCCTGGCTTTTATTGTATGTGATATTGGCCGACCTGAAATTACACTCATTAGGCAATAGCCGCTTGACCATATGCAAATGTTACCTCAGTGAAGAAATACTAAAAGCAACTCTGTTGAAGGCAAGTCCTGACACGTCCAACGTTGGCACTGTCAGGTCAATACAAATCCGGTGACTTCTGACTAGTCAGAGAAAAATCAGAATCACCAGGCTGTATCCAATCCCCTTGTCAATCTTGCAGGGATGGAAAAGACAGGGTTTATACTTATGTTCAAAACTTTCACTATTGACTATAGTAATGGGATACCCAAATTTGTATCTATGTCTATTTTACACTTATACATGATCCTCTGATATCTAAGACACATCTTCCCAACCATTTAGGAGGGATACAGTAATTTTGAAGATGTCCCATACTGTATGTCTCTCATTTCTTCCACAGGATTCTCCTGTCCACAGCTACTCAAAAGAGGAAGAGATATACTTTGCCTTGTAACCACTTAATATTTAGCAGGTGAGGAGTTCAAGTGAGCATGGTCCTCCACTGCAGTCCTGTTCCTTCCCAAGCTGAAATTGGTGGCATTGACTTCAGAAGTCCATGTCCCTTGCACCTTAATGTATCACCGAGCTAGACTTCAGGCCATCAGGTCCAACAGTGAACTAGACAAAGAATATTTAAATAAAGGTTTAATTATCTGGGTATGTCTGACCCTGAAAAGAGGCAGGAATAATGGGAAGGATTATAGTTCTATCTCTCAAATATTATGAATGCAAAATGACAAATGGAACTGATTTTTAACCCAGACTGGGAATTCATGTCATCCCCTTCACAGTGAAAAATAGTACTACTTCTTCACTAGATACTGTCGCTTCGCCTTTGTACTGCTCTCGTTTGAATAATCTTGTTCACCTGCAGCCCTCTTCTCTTTTTGTTTTAGTCTTCTCAGTGCAGGGTACTAGCAATTTCTCCGCACCTCTGGTGATTTAATCACCCTGAACTATCTTTTATGACAAGTTCAGCAGCAAGGTTATTGTTTGCATATTTGATGGTTTTGATGCTATACTAATGCTAAATATTGGTCAAAAATATTTTAAACATACTTCAGTCTGTTATATAGGGCAACATTCAATTCTAGTGGCAATTCATTTTAAATTATTTCCATACCCTTATGTATATCCACAAATGACTATTAAATTGCAGTCAGTGGCTAGATCCAAAGGCAGCACATATTGTTGACAACAGCTACATAATTTACAAGTTTTCACTTTAGAAACTCCTTGAGTTTCTCTTAGCATTTTATATAATATACACAGAAACTTTATAGAAAACTTTTACTATAACTCATTTAGTGGATTTTTCCTTTTAGAATTTATTACCTTGCATTTTCCCACAAGAAATCACACAGCCTACATACTTAGTGAGGTTTTCAGTCTGTCCTAGCCACAACTAAACATCACTGAAATTACAGCTGTGTTTCTGATAATGCCTCCTGTCACCTTCTCTCCTTTGTCTGGTTTTGTACCACTTACATTTTATGGCTTTTTACCAGCCTATTAAGAAAGAGAAAATTGCTCCTTTTATGACCCTAGGACCTAAGATATTCCATTAGCGACCTCCATCTTTATTAAATCACTTCAAATTGTGGATATTGGAAAGCTTTAACATATAACACAATAAGTTTTAGAAGCCTCTTTCACTACTAAAGCTCCATAAGTGGTATTATACAGAAATCAGTAGTGGACTTCCTTGGGGCACCAGCTCTGCTCTGACTGATTCCTAGCTCTGCTTCACAGCAGTGGTCAGAGCGACTCCTGAGGTCAATGTAGGGACCTAGGAATCTCCCAAGGGTGATTTGTTTTAGCTTGAAGGGAAACTTACTCAAGAACTGAGATTTCTCCTGGATAGCAAGCATCTAAAAGCTTATCTGCACACACGACTTCATTTGAATTTGTTTACCTCTGCGGAAAACAAGATTAAAAATGAAGCACATTTTCTAGAAAACCGCTGAATTAATTCTTGTTGGTACCATTGGAAACAATTTCTATGGATAAAAATAAACCAGTGAAACATATTCAAATTACAATGAAGAAGCAGGTTCTTTCCTAGCTGCAATATTGTGCTAGCTAACTTGGGGAGCAGGTAAAACAGACTTCATCTCTCTCTCTCCTAACACTAGTTTATGGTTTTATCTCCAAAAGCGTCAGAATTTCTATACTGAAAATAAATGTCAAACATCATGATGATGATTCACCATTTTCCTGCTTCTGTTTTCTGGGATTAGGCTCTGAAATGCAAAGGTGGCAATAGATCACTGTATTTAGCTTATATAACATTTTCCTACTCACCTTTTAAAAGACTGCATTAATCTTTTATGATGAGAAGTATTTACTGTACCTGTATTTTGTTTAATTTATTACCTATAATGCAGTTGTATCTATTCACAGAAAATGTGGTATTTTAATCACACAGATAACAGACGTGGCATTTAGGTTGCTATTTCTTAGTTGCTTACCTTTGTTGCCTTCTTTCTGTCAGCTGTCTTATTTTGTCACAATATATTTGATGATTTTGTCATGGAGGGTTTGTCTGGTTGTTGGGTTTTGTTCTTTTTTTTGTGGTGGTGTTTTGGTTTTTTTTCTGTAAAAAAAGCAAATGATTTAAAGACCAAAGAAATGTGCACAAATCTTTTGGAAAGAGATGGTCTGACTGGAAGTGCAACTCAGCACCTTCCTTCAGGGAAGATGTTTGTCATATGCATTCCTCCTTTTGAGTTTATCTGTGATATAATACACAGTGGGAAAAAAAAAAGAAAAGAAAGAAGCAAAATTTTGGGGGAAAAGGTGGGCTTAATCAGTGAAAAAAAAAAAAAAAAAGAGGAT
>JAOXJM010000004.1:5565206-5586019 GCA_026413425.1 Tringa solitaria
GGCTTAATCAGTTAAAAAAAAAAAAAAAAAGAGGATCCTGAAACAGATTAATTCCTTCTACATAAAGAATATAAAGTTAAAAAAAAAAAAAAGATATTCAGCTAGGAGTTGACTAAGAAGTCTAAGAAGTCATCCAATTATTGTTAGGCCGTGACTGCTTTTCTATTGGTTTTCTTACAATCTATTTTTGCAGATTTTAAACTTATTTATCATGGATGTTACATTTGGATGTTGGGCATTATTTGAGAGAAAAGGTGAATTGGGATGAAAATAACAGCATGAGATTGCATTGCTTCCACAAAAAGAGCAAACTGAAGTAATACACAGCTTTATCCTTTTACAAGTGCTGCTCTTTTGGGAATATTTTCCCTGGACAAAAATAAGGCAGCTACTCAAGTAATGGAGAAGACACACTTTATAGCTGTGGCAAACCCTGGAGAATTACACTTAGCTCACCACATATTTAAATTTCTTTACTTATCCTTCTTGAAGAATATGAACATCATATCTGATAAGACACCGCAATTCTCTTTCATCATCTAGGGGAGAGAACTGTCTGTGTTTAAAGGTAGGGAGGGCAAAGATAGAAGCTGCAATAATTACCGCCAAGTCCACTTTACTGCCAAATGTTAATCTTGACCAAGGAGATATGATTAAGAAAAGGCAATTAAAAATTCCAGCAACATAATTTAGTATTAATAGGGAAAATACTAATATAATTATTAAAAACTGCTGATGTTTTATAAGCACAATATCTGGGTTAAAAAAAAATAACTTAGAAAGAAACATATATTTTCCTTAACAACTGTCATGAGTGGGTGTGCTGGCAAGATTTTCAGTATCAATAATGCAATTCTGTATCTAGATCAAGATTTCCATTCTAGAGAAATGGCTATTAAGGAGACAGGTGAGACAATAGATGCACAGCTAGTCATGTGTCAGGGACAATATTTCCTCAAAAGCTGTGGATTGGATGCAGAAATAGGCATCGACCGTCAGGAACAACCTGTTCCTCCTCATCCTCTTTGCCTGCATCAGCAGGATCGAGCAGATACCCCCATAGCCTTGGATCTTCAGCCCCAGCGCCTTGTAGGTACTCCTGATGCACTCACGGCCCCTCCACTGGCAGTATCCTCTGCAGAACCAGAGGTAGAGATGAAGATTTACATGTGTTGCCCAAAGTAGGGATTATCCAGCCACCCACATCTCAGGAGTTTCCACTTGTCAGCTGTCCCCTGCTTTAGCAGTGCAGGATTCAGCTTCTTAGTCTTGATGGGTTTTTGCAAAGACCCTGTCAATCTCCTTGTTCATCCTCCCCAGCCATCACCACTTGTCACAGCTCCTTCACCTGGTGCCTCAGCACCTTGAACAAAGTGCACCTCCCACAGATGAAGCCAATGCTGTCCCCAGTGAAGCCATTCAGCACAATACTTGGACATTCACATCCTCTCTCAGGAGCTTTTTCTCGTCAAGGTCTATGATGTGTTAAGGACACTCTGTGTCTCCGGCTCATGTTGGTCACAACACGTGGCACTTCACTGAGCTACGGAGCCTTCAGTGGAGAAGGTGCAGTTTTTTCTTACCCAGCCAGCTCTCTACTTGCTCAACACACTGCAGAAGCAAACCCTCGCCCCAAGCAGCCCCCACAAGTCCCTGAAGAAGAAGCCTGGAAACTCTGCAACAACTACTGCTCCCAGACTTAATAATCAAGCTTAATGATCTTCCTTAAATATTGCATGTGAGATGCCTGTGATATTAATCAATGTTTAACAAAGGCAAAAAGTGCTGCTCACTGAATATAAATACTTGCATAGAAAGATTTAGCATTTGTTTAGTGAGCTTAATTAAAAAGCTCTACTTGATGTGTGTAGTGCCCTTTTGAGGATCTAAACTCCTTGATAAAGAAATAAGCTGTTTTCCCTCACTTAGAGCTTCCTTTTCTTCGTAAATGATGAATGGTTTCAAAGATCAAAAGGTAAAGTCTCATCTCCTATATTAATTTAAAAGCTATTTTAACATTCTGATAAGCCCAGGAGTTTTGGAAGGCTTCATTTTGTTTGCCTCAGTTGATGAACAAACTTAAGGTAATTAAATGAAGTTAGATGTCTCAGAATCAGCCTTAGTCTGTGCATTTAGCACAAGAACATGAAAATTTGCATAGGAAAGACCACATCCACTAATGATTAAACTGCTTTGTCTACTGCATTAAAATGCAACTGGCTAATTTCAATGAAGGTCAAGATTGAGAGAGGAAGGCATTGTACTGCATTTAGACTCAATCATGTAGAATTTAAAAGATGTAGAAGAATTAAAAAAAAAAAAGGGAAAAAAAAGAAAGGAAAGCATAATCAATAACTAAATGATGTGGAATTGAACTCTTCAGATAGAAGTGAACTCGGTAACATTTTCCCATAGTTGTAGCTAAGGAAGATCCTGAATTTGTCTGAACAAAGACCAATTGATAACCTAAGCAAAAAGTTTCTGAGTCTTTCTGACCTCGCAGTTTCTAGTTTCTGCATGCAATGTTTTCTATTAATACAAAACATATCACCAGTTTATGCCATGTCTGTGATATGCAACAACAGAAAAAAACCCAAAGAAAAATTCCTTTCATGTCATGTGACTTAATTGTCCCATAGTGTCAGTTGTCTGACTGTCTTTTTTCAGGAATAAAGTTATAGGATATTAATGTCCAGGATTAAAGGGAACAATGTACTTGTTATTAACAAAAATCTAGAAGTTATAAGAAACTATAACTCCGTAATATTTATACTGGCAAAGGGTTTTGCCACAAGTATACACAAACAGACGTGTATACACTACATTAGAAACATTTCAAAAAGCCTTTTTGGAGATACTAATGACTTGTCTAAGAAGAAAAAAACTAAAAAATCTGAAACTGTAAAGTATACACACTGAACAACTGTAAAAGAAATTATGCCTTTAAAATGTTCTAAATATTCACAGAATAGTAGGGGTTGGAACAGACCCTCACAAATCATCTAGTTGAACCCCCCTGACGAAGCAGGGTCACCCAGAGCAGGCTGGACGGGAACACATATAGGCGGGTTTTGAATATCTCCAGAGAAGGAGACACCACACCCTCTCTGGGCAGCCTGTTCTAGTGCTCTGGCACCCTCAAAGGAAAGAAGTTCCTCCTCATGTTCAGGTGGAATTTCCTGTGTTCTAATTTGTACCCATTGCTTCTTGTCCTATCCTCCTGATATCCACTTTTTAGATATTTATAAGCATTGATCAGTCTTCTCTTCTCCAGACTAACAGACCCAGGTCTTTCAGGCTTTCCTCGTAAGGGAGATGCTCCATTCCCTTGATCATCTTTGTAGCCCTCTGCTGGAATCTCTCCAGCAGTCCCTGTTCTTGAACTGAGGGACCCAGAACTGGGCACAGTACTCCAGATATGGCCTCACAAGGGCAGAGTAGAGGGGGAGGATGACCTCCCTCGCCCTTCTGGTCAGGTTCTTTTAATGCACCCCAGGACCAGGATACCATTGGCGTTCTTGGCCACAAGGGCACATTGCTGCCTCGTGATCAACTTGATGTCCACCAGGATTCCCAGATCTTTCTCTACAGAGCTGTTTTCCAGCAGGTCAACCCCTAACCTGTACCAGTATATGGGGTTATTTCTCCCTGGCTGCAGCACCCTACACTTGCTCTTGTTGAATTTTATCAGGTTCCTCTCCACCCAACTCTCCAGCCTGTCCACATCTCACTGAATGGCAGCACAGCCTTCTGGTGTGTCAGATACCCCTCCCAGTTTTGTGTCATCAGCAAAGTTGCTGAAGGTACTCTCTGTCCCCTCATCCAGGTTGTTGATGAATATATTGAACAAGACTGCAACCAGTACTGACCCCTGGGGAATACTGCTAGTTACATGCTTCCAACTGGACTCTGCGCCACCTATTGACACAGATATTACTAGAAAATAATAATAAAATAATTAATAATACAGTACTGCAGTAAAATAAATTCATTTAAATCTATATAAATACCCTGTATTTCAGAATTTTATTCCAGAGAACATTTAGATTTATCAAAGCTTACCTTTTCCCCGCTGTTGGGTAATTAGTTATTTATTTTTAGATCATAGAGTGTTGCTATGAGAAATAAAACACTTTTGAATCCTCAAATTTTCCTGGAATGGAAAATTATTTTAATCTAAGCTTAATTAGTTTTCTTTTTTTAGCTTGAGCTGCCAGCAGCGTTTGGAGCTTACTTCTTCTTTTCATTAGGAAAAAGAATTTATGACAGTCAGGTATTTGGCAGAAGCCCATTCAATTAAAAATAATGCTCAAAATTTCTATTTGTCTTAACACCAGAATAAAATAATACTACACAGTTCTTCTGTGCACAATTCAAAGTCCTTCTTAAAGTCCTTGCTATGGCATCATTTACCTGTATGGAAGCTGATAGCAACCCAAAAGGATTTTATGATGCAGTGGTCAAATTCGAGTTTGACAATGTCAACTAACATCCTCATGACAGGCAAGGGAAAGTCAAACTCGCAACTCCATCTCTGTAGTGAACCTGGGAAATGTTCCTATGATGTTATTGGAGGAGACTCTTCTTTTAAAGTTCTGTATTTTAAAGCAGTTTTTATCATTGAAAACAGTATTCATTCAAATGAATCTAGAGAACCATTAGCAAGTCTGTACCTTCAGTTTCTAAATAGCTGTGTGATGGCAGCTGCAAACTCACAGAGATTCCCTTTTACAGAGAACTTGTATAGGACATGCACATTGGACTAAAACTGAGTAATCATTACTATTCTTTTTGGAGCTGTAGAAATGTGGCCTAGTAAAATTTCTTCAGGAATTTCATACAAGCTTGTACTGGAATCTGAAACAAGAACTATAATTTTTCCCTAATACATTTTTCCACATCAATACACCCCTCCTTCCCAACTGTTTCAGACAACAGAGATTATTTTGGAGACATTCAGATTACTTGAAGTCAGTAATGACTGCCAGTTATACTGATTACAGCAGCAGTAGTAGCTTTTCTTTTTTTCTGCTCTCTGAAAGTTAACTATCCTCTCCCAGCATGCTCAGATTAATTTCTGTATTTTATTGTCAGGGTTCATTCTTGCTGATGAATGTTTCTTACCTTGTAAGCTTCCTGAGCAAAAAGGCTGAATGTGTAGGCATGGATATATTCTCTTGGTGCTATCTTCAGTCTCAAAGTTGTACTAAAGAACAGGAAATTTCAAACATAGACAGATAATCTCTTCCTACCTCCTAAGGACAACCAAAAATAGAATGGTCAAGCTTTGATTTATATTTGATTAGAAGCGTTGAATCAAAATGCAGCCATCTCTAACCCCATACAGTCCCAGTTGCAGTTAGGAAAGCTTCCTTTCCTCATTAAAACAGAACATTTTAGTCCATTGTCACTGAAAACAACGAAATTATTAACCATCTTTTACTGGCTGATTTTGACTGCAATAGCTGTTCGTTGGGACTGGAGGTAGCAGATTAAGGAGTGCTGGGAACTCAGAAACTTCAGACACGTAGCATGTGTCACTTGGAAGATACATTTCATTTGCTTGGTCACATAGCTAACAAACACTGACTTATCTTTATGTTATTCTAGTGTATCTCAAATGCCACCCAGCATGACAATATCTTCCTTCTCATACCATAGGAAGAGATCTGTAAAAAATCATGGACTTCAGACCACCCACAGAACACAGATGTTCACTCCTCCTTGTAGGCCAGCTCACAAGCAGCCTCTGCAGGCTGATTGTACAAGCTCTGACATAGTGCTAGCTCCCAAAATAGCACCAAAACTGTTTTTGCATGTAAAAGGTAACTCTTTACGCCTTCTCTCAATCTGCTGTCTAATAATTTTACTTTATGCTCCCCATTCTTGTATCAAGAGGATTGTAATTTTCCTCAATTTTCTTCATCTGTTTTTTTTAATCCTATAATATTCCCTCTTTTTATTTTTTTCTCTTTTTCTATCTGAGGAATTTAGTTTCTTTGAATTCTCTCTATGGATATCATTCAATATCTTTGTCAACTCTTCTCATTTTTCTCTTCTAGCTGTACTATAGCTTCCCAAGAAGTGAAATCACTGTATTTCAGAATCATGCGTTAGCACCATGGCATAACTGTTAAGTTATGAAGGAAAATGACCATGCCCTGGCCTGAGTTTTAGCTGGCTGAGTAGACCATGGGAACCTACTTCAGCTGACATGAAAAATTGCTGGGGCCATCAGAAACCAGAGAGAGAAGCTTACAGGTGTTACAAATAACACCTGTCATGAAGGATCATGGGGGATGGCCAGATATCACAAGTGGTGGAGATGGGGCTATGTACAGGAGCGACAATCAGGCTTCACAGATAATTATGGAGGAGCATTGAGAACATTTCAGGAGTACAGTCTTGCAAGGGCAACTCTTCCTGGGTAGCTGGACCAGCGATACCAAATACAAGAGGTCCTTGTTAACAGTAACATAAATATGAAATTTCAGTGTACCAAAACTGAGATGGAATGGGAAAAAGTAATTAGGGGCATGACACAGAAGACAAGGGTGGAGAAAGGGAGAGATGGAAGTCAATGGGAGGAAGACAAAGCATAGACAAATGGAGAAAAAGGGTTGATACAGGCTAGTGCCACGTGGGCAGGCACAGGTCAACGTTTGGCTGAGCCCTGTACCTCATCACCACCATCTGCCCTGTCTTCTTGTTACATCCTAATCCTAAATATTTCCTGTGTGACCTCACTTTCTACTTGGGGAGGGTGGAAGAGGTCTCAATGCCATTTCCATAGATCTGGGTGCCAGCAACTGGTGGGACTGGGGTGCGGGTGTGTTTCCCCAGTGAAATGCAGTAATCTGTGCCACATGCATGTATGTACTTGCATGTCTGAGCATGTTTCTCTCTGGATTACATGTTCTTCCTTTCTCTTGGTCAGACCTGCGAAGGGGAACAGCAACAGCCACCTCCATTGGGCTGGAACAGGATATTTTACTACTCCAAATTAATTCTATACTATCATTAAACTATTTATTTCCTTTTTTCAGATCATGAATGAACACTCTGAATGCCAGACATTTCAGAATAGCCTTTTGGAGGATTTCACTGATAACCTGTTAACATTACAAAAACTATTTAAAGTCTGTCTCTGTTTGTCTGAAACCTCTGTAAAACCTATCCAAGCAATTTTTTTTTACAATTCAGTGCCTTATTGAAATGGATGGCTTGAGACTGCATGTGGTTAATAAATATAAAGACCTAACATTTTTAGATATTTAGAATACATATCTGCCAGATTCGTGGCCAAAGATTTGATTTAAGGAAATAACATATAGTATTTTTCCATCTAAGACCATCAATGCCTATGTACTTTAGAGCACTTTTTCCCTTTATAGTTCTTTGGCAGAGGGCATGGTCTCTCTTAAGTGAAACCTATTATCTAAAGCAAAAGCAATAAACTTTAATCAGGTTACTACATATCATGAAGAGGTTATTTAAGCTCTTCACTGAAAATATATTTAAAGAAGTACATAAGAAGATTGAATCTCCTCAGATTGTCTTCTATGTTAAAGAAGTTTGGGGAGAACTTAATGTGAATTCTATTTTAAAATGCTTTCAGAGTCTGGAATGTTTGATTGTTACAGAACATTCAAGTAATGAACAAATAACAGCAGCTATTGCTACTGATCATTCATTCAGCAATGGATCTTGATGTACTTAACATCATGTTTGAATCATCTGTGAAAATTGTTATTGCTTAAATTGATGCCATGGCTTTGCTGGTGAATAAACATTAAACAAAACAAAACAAACAAAAAGAAAGGCTAACCTCATTCTCAAATATTGGTAGCTAAAAAGAAAGACTAAAATAAATAGCTGGTTTTCAGTTTCCAAGTATGTATGTTATCTCAAATACACAAGCATAAACACATAGATCATAACATTTTTCCAAACTTATTTTTTCTTCTGTGTACAGAGCTGTCAAGTTTCACCCAAGATAGTACCAAAACTCTGAGTACTGAAAACTGAGGAAACAATTCTTATAGAAGCATCCAAAACCTAAATTAGCTTTGTCAATACAGAACCATGAAAGCAGATTTGAAAAAGTACCAAATGCTAAGGATTTAAATTTTTGTTCCTATGTAATGTTACTAGAAAATTAAGGATATTGCCAAGCTATTCTTCCATTGTTGAAAACATAACCTGCAGTAATCTGAGTGGTACCTTTTTTCTGCTTTCTAAAGAAAGTAGTTACCAACTGTTACTTCTAAAAAAAACCTGTAAAACAACCAAGGTAATGAGACATTTAGGCTTTCAGAAAAGAAGAATAATCTTGAAGATGTGGCCTCTGAATTCCTATACAGCCATCAAAAGTCAAACATGTTTGCAACAGTTACAGGTTTGCATATGGCTTGTACTATATGCAAACACATAATGTAGTTTTCTCTGTACAACCTTTCCCTGAAAAGGAAAAGCATAGGAAAATTTCCTCCTTACTATCTCTGTTAAAAAAAAATATTTTCTGTTACTTCCTGAAGTAAGCTAGTGCTTAGACAAGGAACAAGGGGTAGTTAGAATTACATGTCTAGATGCTATTTTATGATTAAAAATAGTCTTCTCCAAAATTTACAGCAAAAATCAAAACCCGTTTTCTTAACTGACATATTAGTTTATTAGTTTAGCTTTCTTTTGTTGTAGGGGCCTAAAAAGATAATTTTTAATTTTTTAATTCAAAATCACAAGTCACTTCCAACAGGAATGGGTGAGATCTTTTTAAGTTTTAGATAGGAAAAAAAATATCTAAAGATTTCTATGGAGCGTGTTCCCTTCAGCACTCAGCACTGCTTCAGAATCCTAACCTTTCAGACACACCATCGCCTCTCCAGCAGCATATAGTGTGGTGATACTCTTCAATGCTATTCTCTACTCAATGTAATGAAGCATGTTTTGCTATTTATTTCCAGCAGAACAAAAATTGGTGCTATAGATATTCTTTTATTTTTATTTTTTTTCAGTAGCGCACTACAGCTGCAATACTAAAATACTGCATTGTTCCTCTCCCCACAATGCCAGACTCCAGGAGAATTGGTTATTAACTGCAAATGAGTATTGCAGGACTGTCTTAAAAGATTTATGCTCTTAAGTGTTGAGATGGAATGAAAATGGAGTGCTCCTGGGTGCCAAGAATTTCCACGCAGCTGTGCTGTGAGTAGAGAAATGAGCAAGTTAGCTCTGAAGGTTTGTGAGGGGGGTGGGGGGATGCTATGACTTTTGGCTTCAGTTTACACAGTATCTATTTCCTGACTCAGTAACATAACCTGCAATAACCAAATTTGGTTTTCATTTCAAGACTGAGATTATGAAAAAAACATTCTGTTGTAATTTTCACTCCAAATCACATATTTGTCCCTAGTAAAGTTGGAGGGAAATGAGCAAAAGTCCATAAACTCTGAAACTCATTTCATGTTCACTGGAAAATTGATATTTTTTTTTGTAGCTTTGAAATGAGTATAGAGCAAACTTTTGTTTATTGCATGACCTGAAATTAGATTCATTTTTTGAAAGTTTATATTACAAAAAAATTATGCACTGCTATTTACAATACAACTGCTAAAATTCCTGGGAATAACAGATTGTCATTTTACAAGATTTTCTGAAGAGGCAATGACAAGAGCAGAACTCTGCATGAGGCACAGCATCACTACAGTTTATATGCATCAATAAGGATTGAAATAAGATCTCTCCAGTTTACACAAAATGCAAATGCATTGTCTTCTCAAGGCATTCTTGATTTTAAAATTCATATGGTCTGTGTGTACACTTTATCCTTGCTTATGAAATACCTTATTTACTCAACGTTTAGCAAATATGTTTTTCCCTTTTTGTTCCACAAAGGCCAAGCATCCTACTTGGATAATAATACAATTTGTCTTCAAGTAATACTACAGGAGGAAGAGATCTTAATCTCAGATAATGTTATTGCAAATACTAGTGCTAGCTAATTAAAGAACATAATAAAATGTAGATATCCACAAGGAAGGAAAATTTAGGTATCATTAAAATATTTCATTAAATCTAGTCATTTTATTTAGCTTTTATCAGATTATAAAAATGAGATATCTAGTTATTATATTCGTATGCAATCTAATGAAAGTAACCCAAGCAACACAGAAACAGAACCTGTTTTTTACTTCAAAAGGAATTCATTGACCTTTTTCCCAGTATAACTGAAAAGGGTCATTGAAACTAGCACACTATATTTTTTGACAAAAATATGAATGTAATTTGTATCAGAAGTACTTTGGCCAGCTCTCATGGCTGTCTGTGTTCTACCACAATGCCATTAGCTCTTAAAGTCACTAACAGATGCAGCAATATTTTAAATGTGACTATTGCCAAAAAAAAAAAATAAATATCTTGCGACTGTTTTTTTTTTCCTTCTTGCATCCATGAGTATTTCTTTATGATCTACTGCCTTTTGTAAGTATTATATAATTGTACGGTGCAAACATGTTCTTGCCTAGTGTATATAATCCTTTTCTATCATTGGCTGCCAATTGCAATTACAGAATTCTCAGGAAATCCAGGTAATTCTTTCCTCTCCCTGTATAGCAAAGCTAACATCAGCTTGTCATGATCCACCTCATCTCCATTTTTTTCCTGCAATTTTAAAATAAATCTTTAGTGTACATCAAAAATATCAAGTAAGCAGTCAAGTATTATGAAAGCTGAAAACTGTCCAGAGACCACAACTAATTTCTGTTAATAACAGTTAAAAGACCCTTTGGAAACATTTGCAGTGATGCTTTTAGAAAACTATATATTGGTATCTGAATTTCTTTATGTTCTAAGCATAATAATGTCAAACAGGAAAGGGTGAGAAAATAATAAATGAAAACTTGCATAGTTACTTTCAGACATAAAAAAACCAACCCACCAAAAAAAACCCAAACCCTGAGTGTTTCACTAGATGGTCAAAGAGTATGTGTAATTTTAAGACTGCAATATCATCACTCCAAGCAAGGGCCAGCCACCTCACAGCAGTTTCACCTACCAGGTGGAACAGATACCAGATATAATGAAAAAGAAAATGTAGCACAATAGTCCTAACTTACTCACTGAACCAGTTTTGTTGTGTCTTATTAAACAAAAAAAATGGGTTAGTCGTGTTTCAGTATTTGTTATTCCTGGATTTATCTAAAATATGTCAGTGTTAACATTGAAAGAAATGTAACCTTCTTGGCACAACACTCCTGCTTCATACTACTGTGTGAAAAATAGGAGGCCCTTTTTGTGTGGCTGACTAAATGTCTCTGCCCTTGAGAATGGTGAAAGTGAAGGAAACTTAGACCTTCCTGTTTTGGGGAGCTAAGAGATTTTTTTAATAACTGAAAGCAGCCTCTTCTGTAATTCTAATCTTTCTGCCACACGCTCCAAATTTCTTTCACCAGAAATAAGCATAACCTGCAATCAGAACCTTAAAAAAAACCCAACATCAGAGTAATTTTAGAGCCAAAAATACATGCCAGGTTAAATACATATTTGATTAATTGTTCTATTTATAGTTTTTGTTGCATTTGATTTGGATAGGGTTTTTTATATCTGCATTTGTATTTTGGATGCCTTATTAGTTTTTCTGTTGGGTAGACCAACAGAAAGCATGGATTTCAAGCTAGATTATTTATTTTACTTAAAGAAGACAAGAACCCAATAGTAAAGAGACAACACATAAAGGATTGATCTATTGTGTTTAGTGGATTCATTCTAATTTGTCTGAAGTCTCTGTGGAAAAGAAGGATAGTTACTTGCTAGTAGGTAGATATTCTTTGAAACTTTTTGTCCGTATGCACAATCACACTGGACAGATGAATATTCCCATGCACTGAAGCAGAGAACTTCAGCTGCAGCCTAACTTCCCTTATGCCACAAAGGCTATTAAGAGGCACAGTCCACTCTCCGGGTACCACGGTCCACTCTCAAATCCTCTTATCGTATTATAAAGCAAAAGCAAGAGACATTAGGAGCACAGAAAGAAGAGGCTGAAGTGTGAATAAGCATGTTGGCAACGTGTCAAAAAGCATCCCGATGCTGCTTTCGGTTTTTAGTGACTGTATACTGTCAAGATAAAGCTTGTTAACTGAGACCCCCAGGACATGACGCTAAGCTGATGGATCTGCCCAGAAAAAAAAACCAAAACATTTTAGCCTCTCCCGTTTCTTTTTTCTGGCTGATGAATTAAAAAAGAAATTTTACATGTATATATTCTTCCACATGAAAAGAAAGGCATCTGGCAAGTCTGTCGTAGAGGGGAGACCATAAGGAGGAGCAAATTTATTTTCTTGGCCAGGCAAGACACAATGAGCAAAAATATAGAAACGAATAAAAGAAAAGAGAAGAGAAAAAAATATCAAGGAATAGAAAATACAAAGAGGAAAAACCTCAAAGAACTTTTAGGTCTGGAAAAGTCATAGAGAAAAAATTCCGACTCGGTAACATGGCTGAGAGAAATTGAAGACCAGATCAAATGCTTCACCCTTCACATTTTGTGCAGAGGAGATGCGAGCTCCAAGGTACGTTGCTAAGGGTGAACATCTCTCTCTAGAACAGGTGGTCTTTGAATACAAATCCCAAGTAGTAACTCAAAGACAATATTTAAATATCTTTTATGCAAAAGCTTTTCTCTTCAGCTTATTCAGTTTTATCCCTTTAGAGAAAGAGAAGATTTCTTGTACATGTAGGTACACACACACATCAGGTAAAATAGATTAAAAATCACACAACACTGTGCATGGTATTGACAAGCACAACATTTAAGTGCCAGCCTGTCATCCTACAAGTTCTGATTGACACTTCAGATTTGTCAAGGCATAAATGATCCTTTCAATGAGCTCACTGTTGCTCAGAGGGTTTTTCTTGCATAACGTTGCCCACAGGCCAGTAAGGGCTGGAGACTGTTACTGGAAACTATAGGGCCCACAGATGTTCAATCTGATTCTTACCAGTGAAAAGACCATTCTGGTGGGAGTACAGTTGGAATAATTTATTAGTATACCAATCAGCATCTTCACCGTAGGCAGTTATAAGCAGCTGCTTTGCATGTAATGAGTATTTAACTATACAAACAAATCTTTCCATCTGCACTTGTAAATGAATCTGCACCTAAAGATGCCCGGTGTTGATCTGCTGGTAGCATAAATCAGAGAACATCTCTTCATTTTAAAGACAGAAACAGAGCTTTTCATTGGCATAAGTGAAGTTCTTGTATTCATATAGTTCAATGAGTAAGTCAGCTCAGTAGCAGTCAAAAACAAACAGTGTATTAAAAACTGAGCAAGTAATGGAGAGCTTATTTGCAACATTATGCCACTAAGTCTGTATCAGAATTCTTGTCTGTTATGTGTAGCTTTGCTTTATAGCCACAGAAAAAAAAGCTAGAAGCTAGAAGAGATATGGAGATGGGCTGTGGGGGTGATGGTGATGGAATTAATTCTTTCAGGTAGTGAGGGAAGGCTCCTTGTCTAAAAAAGAAGTGGTAGGGGATGAAATAGTCAGTGCTAGGAGGAGAGAAGTGTTAAAATACAAAATCTGGTAACAGCAATTTAGCAATTTACAATATCAGTGCACCGCATTTAAATACAGTAAGGAAAAAATAAACTTTTCTCAGGCTAAATAATGAAGCTGTAGATATCACTGTGAAAATATTCCACGGAATCTAATGCTCTCGACAGGTCTGATGAGCTAAAAGGAGATTCTTGTTTAGTCAGGCAGATAACAGTTTGCAGAGCCCTGAAGGGCTGACTCTTACCTTACGTTCCCGTGTGCCTCCTGTCCAAACCAGGGTAGTGAACTATATAGATATTTGTTTTCATTTAACAAAGCTTCTCAGATATTCTTACTTCACTTACTGACTTTCCTTTGTTAAATAAACCCAGAGTCCCCTTTACTATATACAGTACTTTAGTTAAATGAAAACCCAGTTTTATCTGAGCTACTTTATAGTGTTTTGTTGTAAGGTTTTTAAAATTCTATTTTATTTCAGATTGTCTAATTCCTTTAACCACAGTTTTTCAAACAAAACTGTTACTTCAATTACTGTGCCACAACTTCACAGTCAAATATAGTATGATAGTTGAACTACACAGTAAAATCTATGAGCTTACCATGCTCTTTTTCTCACCAAGAATACAAATCGCTAATATTTGCTAGCACAAGACTGCCAGTCAGACAATATATGAAATACTTCTGTTATTTTTCTAGTTTGAAATGTGCAGAACATTCTATGGAATAATCACTTCCTTATATTGACTAAGCAGAATCAATAACAGAAAAAGTAAAAAGAGGGAAAAAGATGCCACCATTGACTATTCCTTTATTAATATAAAATGGAATTTAAAATCAACATAAATGCCATGTGTCATGGTTTCAGCTGGGATGGAGTTAACTTTCCTGCGAGCAGCTGGTGTGGGGCTGCGTTTTGACAGTGGTGTTGATAGTGCAACGATGGTTTTGGTTTTTGCTAAGCAGTCAAGGCTTTTTCTGCTCCTCATACCACCCTGCCAGCGAGTAGGCTGGGAGTGCACAGAAAGCTGGGAGGTGACACAGCCGTGACAGCCGAACCGAACTCACTGAAGGGATATTCCATGCCATGTGACATCATGCTCAGTATGTAAAGCTGAGGGAAGAAGAAGGAATGGGGGTATGTTTGGAGTTATACCATTTGTCTTCCCAAGTAACCATTATGCGTACTGGAGCCCTGCTTTCCTGGAGGTGGCTGAACACCTGCCTGCCAATGAGAAGCAGTAGGCAGATGATTTTTTTTCCTTTGCTTGTGTGCATGGCTTTTGCTCTACCTGTTAAACACTTTAACTCAACCCACCAGTCTTTTTTTTTTCTTAGTACTACTCTTTTGATTCTTTCCCCCACCCTAACTGGGGGAACGAGCAAGCAGCTGTGTGGTTCTAGTTGCTGGCTGGGATTAAACCATGACATCATGAAAGATGCTTTATAGTGGAAAGGGGTTTCGCTGCCAATAAGAATACAACATTAAAATATATTTTTCAAAACAGATATTCATAGAAAAATCTTATCTGATGTGAGATTTGGTTTATCTCTCTTGAGTTTTTCTGGAGCATTGCGGTCTGTTACTGACTCTCAACGCCCCAAAGACTTGGTCATAAAGTGTATGGTACATGATAAAACACAGATACTGAAATAAGATAATGAGATACAATTATGTATCTCAGTGGGCATGGTGGGAATTAGCATCACTTTAGTTACAAATCTTTACTTAAAAAGTCATGTGGGTACTAAGGGTACTTAGAAGACTATCTTTAAACAGAAAATGCTTGGAAAGCTTTAACTAATTAAATACTTAGCATTTTCCTGATATACAGACCAAGGATCGTATCAATGGAAGAGGTACCATCCCTTATTATTATAGAGAATTCTTTACTAAAAATAACAGGAATTTGCACATTCCCTTTTAACCCCAGTTTCATCTTTCATAGCCCTTTGAGATGGGCACAAGCCGACTTAAAAGGAAAGGCATGAGCTACAAAACCAAAAAGGAATCCCTGCAGCAACAAATTCTCTGTCCTCTCATGTTAAAAAAGAATAGTCAATCTTAGAGCAGCAAATTCACAAAAAAAGTCTCCACTTGTCCAGCTGTGTTCTTTTTTTCATAGAGCTGATCAAAATCCTCAGATAGAATAGAAAGCAGTAGTTCTCAGAAAGCAAGGCCCTGTTTCTCTGCATTAATACAAAAAAAAATCAACGTGCATATTCTACCCGCTTTCTGTTCAACGTCCGTCCAAGTCTTCTCATGTTACCCGGTGGGGCCCTAAAAAAACAGAGATGGCAAATTTTACATAGTGATTCAATTTAGTTTTAGTCTTGCATTGTTTAAATCAGCTGAAGTTTTACTACACAATACAAAATGAACAAGTTCTTGTTCCTTTAGTGGACTGTGTTTCAACATGCAGAAGATATATACATAGCCAGAGATTTCCTGGCCTTGAAGAACCTTTATATATTCCTGTAGATGAAATTAAGGCACTGTAGGAGATTGCTTATCCCATTACAGATTGCTTTGAGGAGTATCACACTTACACTCTGTGGGGTTTAAGATTTGCATTTTTCTTTGTATGTTTTTTGCTTTAGTTACACGTAATATACATTTTTGTTCTGATTTCCCCTCCCAGCTTAGAATGAACAAGAAGTCTTCCTTTAATAGATAAACTTATTAGCAAACCGCATGTAAAATATATACTGTGTATCCTAGGGGTCCTGCATAATGCGTTCTTGAAAAATAATGCCTTCTTAGAAGTAAAAAGTCAGCTAACTATAAGAATGTCCTCAAATTATTCTAACAGGTAAAATGCCCTCAGAAGCATTAACATCTGCCATAGAAACTATAAAAGCTGATGCAATAGCTCTGTTCATCAGATTGCCATTAATTCTTGTATAAATTTTAGAAAGCAAAGTAATGAGGCTTTCTTAGATGAGGTTAAGTCTAGACTTATCCACACAATTCTAGATCAGGTTCAGCATTTTTTCCTATACTATTTCAGGGCTACAGAATGAAGACTTCAAACAAGGGTTGACATTAATGGACGACAGAGCCCCATTGAAATATCAGAAATGATATTTGAGCTGTGCTGCTTGATACAGGCAGCCTGGCCCATTAAACCATAAAGCAGAAACAAAACCCCAACCTCACAGGAATACATGCATGGAACAACCAAAAACCCAAAAGTGCTTCCTAATAAGATTGCAAAAAAAAAAATATATATACTCTGATTCTTTTCATTTTATCAGTTATTATTTAGCATGTCTATAGTCCAGCATAAACTGTAAATACAAGAGATTGAAGGAAAATTTGTGTATAATTTCCTTGACTTTCCACTCTAAGCCAAAGATCTGAGCATGTGTTTTAAGTGTATGCACGAACCAGGTACAGAAAAAATAACTTTGTGGCTTGCGTTATTTTTCTATTATTATGGGTCTATTTAATACCCGAAAAAATTCATAAACATCTGCCTAATATACATGAAATTTATTTAAATGTACCAGCTGAGTTCTTTTCAATAAAAAAAAGGGAAATATTAAAGTCTGCCATTATGTGCTGAAGGTGCCAGACGGATCCCTGTTCTTTTTCTCACTTCTAAATTGGGATGGGGGGAACTCTAATCTCTTTTTCATAATTTGCCGCTGCTGACAGAATGTTTACAATTTATTCTTAATTAACCACAAAATGATTCTGTAATCGGTGGCAAAGTTCAAACTGTAGTAAGTAAGCCTTTTGTGAGTGTATTTTAATTAATTTGTTGTGGTTTGTTCTCAAGCTTTTTATGTTTTGCAAAAGTGTAGAAAGCTGAAAAGTTTCAGCATACTTTTGAAGCAAGCAAACAGTTAAAAGGAAAAATAAAAAGCATGGTTTCCATGCATTTATTTAATTTCTAGAACATTTGTCTGCAATAATCAAAATAATTGTATGTATGTCTAAAAATATGGATGATCCTTCTGAAAACTAAACCCACTGACACAGGCTGTAGTAACTTATTTATATCAAATAGCCTATGACACCAGGTTCAGTCTTTCACTGGGCTTTTTAATGGTTTCCATGTTCCTGTATACGAGAAGTTTTAATCTGGATTAAAGAATGGCTTTAACATCATGTCTCAATTGCTTTAATAGGTGGGCCTATAACAAAGAACCAGTATATCTATCAGACACAGATATCGTGAATGATGTATACAGCCTTGGAAAAAGACATAAAAATGACAATTAGATACAAGGAAGCATCTTCCAAAGCATGAAGGATATGTTCATAAACCGCTCTGAAATTCCCAAAATCTGTATATGAGTGCTTTGAAACAGGAAACGTTACAGTCAGTGTTGGCAGCTCTGACTAGCATGCAGATGAGAATTGGAAAGCATCAAGAAAAAAATGCACTATAGCAGAGAAAGGACTTTTTGCTTGACATGCAGGGAGAGTTAAAAAAAAAAAAACAAAACCAGCTCTTTTCATTCACTCTCTCTGAAGATCTATGTGCAGCTGATAGGCCAGGCTAGGACACAGCACCTGGAACTGGCTGAAAATAAACCAGGCAGCATTAGAAATGAAGTAAGCAGACAATTATCAGATGTATGTGTTACTGTAGATCTTTATGAAAAACATTCCACGTTTACCTCTTGAGATACATTAATAAATTTTGGCTGAACTAAACCATTATTAGTGATTTTTTTTTTTGGTTGTTTTCTGTACTTTCAGAATACTGCAAAATGGCGATAATTCTTAACAGTCTGAACAAGCCCGCAGCAAAATGCAGATGAAACCAAGCTGGGTGGTACAGTTGGTACACCAGAGGGAAGGGATACCATCCAGAGGGAGACCCTGACAGGACCCTGAGGAGTGGGCCCATGTGAACCCCACAAAGTTCAACAGGCCAAATGCGAGGTCCTGCACCTGGGTTTGGGCAATCATCAACGTCAGTAGAGATTGGAGGAGGAATGGATTGAGAGTAGCTCTGCAGAGAAGGACCTGGAGATACTGGTGGGTAAAAAATTGGACATGAACCGTCAATGTGAAGTTGCAGCCCAGAAAGCAAATTGTATCCTTGTCTGCACAAAAAGCAGCATAGCCAGCAGATTGAGGGAGGTGATTCTACCCCTCTACTCCACTCTCATGAGACCCCACCTGGAGTACTCCATCCACTTCTGGGGTGCTAGTACAAGACAGACATGGACCTATTAGAGCGGGCCCAACAAAAACCATTCTAGGATTCTGTGATTCTAAAATTTTTCATTGTTTGCAGTGCATTTGTGGCATCGCTCCTCTATTTAACATCCACTTTTATGTAATCCTTCTGTAATGTAGCTCTAACCATGCACTATTTTCTCCTCCAGAATCCCAAAGTTACTTTCTGCCTTCACTAAACCTACGCACTTCTTAGTGTCCCAAGCACCAGAAATGAATGTGGAACCAGGTGCAAGAAGTTTCAGCTCTAAGTATCTTTTTTCTATCTTTTAAAATAATTTTGCTTAGAGAGTTCTCCACAGCAACCAGCTGGTATTGCCAGTGGCTTGGAAAACTTAAACTGTGCATTTATTCAAATGAGAATCAATGGGTAAATATTAAAGGAGTCCAAATGCATTCTTGAGACAGATGCCATTATAAGAAAGCTTAATAAAAATAAAAGCATATTTTTTTCGGAAAAAAAAAGCACATTAATAAAAAGAATAGCCTTTGGCAAGGGTAAGGTGTCTGAAGCAACTCAATAACAAAATTCATGAGGTGTTTAATGAACCCTATGCTATTGTAAGGAAAAAAGTACAGAAGTGTTAAATGGAGCTTTCAGCTGTTTTGCAGATATCTCCAAGCTTCAGTTATTAAAAGTCTGAAAGTCTGAAGGCAGGGACAGCTAAAGAGTAAAGTTTAAACATTAAATGTAACATTTAAAAAAAAAAATCAACAGCAAACTATCCATTATTTTGCCTGGTTACTGAAGAGCTTGTTTTCTGTGGTTACATTGGGAAAACTTTTTATATACTGAAGGGATTGCCACCCTTAGGAAAAAGAGATATGCTAGATTACCCTTCGTGCGTTACTTATGACCCACAGTCACCACTATGCTTCCATGCTCTGGATTAGGGGAGTGCCCAGAAAACAATTTTCCCATCTCCTCCTTAGCCTGATTGCCACAGGCAACCACCTCCTTTTTTCCTTCCTAGTCCACACACGTGCACGGAGCAGAAACGTGGCTGGCCATACCATCTGATCAGGACTGTACTTTGCTCCTGGGGCATAGGCACACCCTCACTGTCTTCATTCATGTTCATGCTCGCATCTGCAGGTTGCTCAGCCCCTAGAGTTGACCTTAATCCTTTCCAGCATCTGTGGGCACATTAAATACCCATAACTTGGGCTCCTTTTTATCCAGTCCTCAGTTCCAAATTTGAGCATTTCCAGATTCTGGTTTCCTCCTCCACGCCAGCTAGTCCAGATTGAATTTTGCTAGTGAATCACACACACACAGATGCACAGAGTATAAACTCTCAAGAAAAAAAATCAAAACTTAAAGTAGTTTTTCATGTCATTATTTGGATATCCTCACAAACCAGATGTCCTTGCAATTCACATATCATTACATTCTGATATCCTTAGACAGTGTACATCTCTGTGCTGACAACTTTCAATTACTTCAACAGTATTTTTCCTCCACCGCAGACTCATTATGTTTAATGCATTACACCTGCCATTCATTAATATTTTACTATGTCATTTTTATGAGTAGTAAACACTGTAAAGAAGAAAGCCCAGAGGAAACATCTCAACCTGCAGCTGCAAAATGGAAGCTTCCCCTCACTGCTGTGCCTTTATACCTGTAACTCTACCATTGAGGCAAAGTCTGGGTTAATATCCAGACAGTTATTCCTAAACCTTTCTGCACAGATTACTAGCATGTGTACCATATGTGCTAGTGTGTTTTTTCTCAGGAATAAAGATCTTTCATTCCTTAAATTCACCATGAATTTCTTTCTTCTACAAGTAAAAACCCACATTATCGGGTAATAAAAATCACTGCAATGCCATTGAATTTAACAGAGAGATATTGACTGAGAACGTGAGATCTTTGTTGTAGCTTGTTATCCACTTGTTAGACTGAAATAATGTTAAAATGTCTGTTATTATACAGTATTTTCATAGTATTCCAGTAAGCTATGGTTTGGGGTAAGCTATTCGAAGCTGTCTGTCTACTGCATCTAATTTCCAGTCACTACATGACTTAGTCCCATGTCTCCACCCCCCCGCC
>JAOXJM010000004.1:5617661-5637193 GCA_026413425.1 Tringa solitaria
TTAAAAGAGCTTAAATGGCTGTATTAAAATAACAAAGCAATGGTTAAATCAACAGTTCCTGTCTTTTAGGTTTCCCCTGGGGTTGTTTCAAGTTCACATGTTATCTTATGTCAACTAATTTCCCCTGAAACTAAAACTGACATGCACTGTGATCGCTTCCCTTTATATTCTTTTGAAGAACACATTTCTTGTCTTGCAGTTATTGAATTTAACTGAAAAGAGTACGTTATGTACCAATCGTGTTTTAACATCTAAAAGTACAGTTTATATTTATTTACTTGTAAGCCTGGGAAGGTAAAGAAGAATAAAGCCTACATGCTTAAATTTTAAGATCTGTAAGATTCTGACTTATTGCTTTAGAAATCATTTCTGGCACTATTTAAATGAACATTTCATATTCGCTGGTTACATTGATGTGTTTCCCATTAAAAAATAAAATAATTTTTAAAAAAGAGGCAAGAAAACCAGACATAAAGGTTACCCAGTTTCGTAAACAGACTTTAAACATTATGGCTTCTGTAGTCTTTCGTAAGAGAACATGGCAAGTTTACTGCCCTTGTAGCCACTGTAATAAGAAAATCTAGTTTGTAAAACACTGAGTGGTTACATGGAGTATTTCAATTCCAGTATGTGCTTATGGCCTTCATCTTAAATAAGGAAAAGCATAGAAAAGGAATATACAATGACAGAAGTAAATGAATGAAATTTCACCTACAGGACATACCATCATAAAATTTATAACTGAATGAAATTACTGCTTAGCATAATAAATGCTAAATTCAGAATACCACATGACTTGGCATAGATTCAGGCTGTGAGCCAGAATAAGGGTGACAGACATGAAAATGGAAATTTACAGTGAAATTAAGTACAGCAATTCTTGGAGGGAAGTCTTGGAAGGAAAGAAGAAATTCTGTGTTTATAAAGCTATTGAAAAAAAAAAGTATCCACAATAAAGTAAAGGCTTAAAGTTTCATGACACTCTTTCTTCCCCTCCTTTTCACCTTTCTCTTTCCCTTTTCACCTTTCCCTTCCCTTGGGAGTTACAGATAGTCCATAACACTTCATCTCTGTCACTCCTTCCTCACACTTTTCCCCAGCTCCAGCATGTGTCCTCTCCATGAGCTGCAGTTCTTCAGGATAAACCTGCTCCTGGGAAATACCTGCTCCACTGCGGTCTCTTCCATGGAGTGCAGGGAAATCTCTGCTCTAACACCTGGAAAACTGCCTCCACCTCCTTCTTTTCTGACCTTCATGTCCACAAATTGTTTCTCACCTTTTTTTTCTTAAAGATGTTTTCACAGTGGGCCACCCCTACAGCCCCCCTGCTACTGAAACTTTGTCACTGACACACAATACATCATTGACTGTAACTCTATATCAAATTAGTCTCTGACAGGAGATTCTTTATCCTCACCAACTCCCTAAGAAAGGAATTATCCAAAGATTTAGCAATTTAGGTGGCAAGAGTTTGAGGTTACAGCCTTAATGAAGTTCTGGTGCCTGAGAGAGCAGCTAGAGGAATAAATTTAGGTTATTTGTACCTGGCAGAGCCAGACATACCTGGCAGCAAGGAGTGTAATAAAAAAAAATTGTCTTGCAGATGAAATAATTCTGGAGAGGTTTCTCTACTCGCTTTTGTGAAAGTAGTAAAGTGGCTTTTTAGGATGAATAAATAATGAAAATTATTCAACTTCTGGGACTTATAAACGCTGCAAATTGTGAATTCAATTTATACTTTTTTTCTGGCTGATGAAGAAGTATTTCATTACATTGATAGTCAATACCTTTCTAAAACAAGACAAATTACAAGCTTTGTATCTTTCAGGTTTTGCCACATTAGCAAGATCAATTTATACTGTCCCTCAAATCATCTGAAATTTATCCTGCATCCACATGCAAAACTGCTTCATATGATTAATAGAGAGACCAAAACTGGCTAAAGTTATGCTAACAACTTTTGAAGGTAAAACCCTAAGTGACTGGAACTCAATCTTTATGTTAGAAATCTGCCCTAGAGCTTTGTAGGCACAAATGAAGTTTTCAAACAGTGTATTTTATTATGCAACTAAAGCTGCTCCGGTCGCTATTCAGAAATTTCAAGGTGTGACAAGCAACAGCAACTATAAAGTCATTCTCAATGTATCCAAAGCATAAGGCCTGCAACAGCTATAAATTATTAGTGTATTAGCACATAATTAATATATTTGGGTTCAGGGCAAACTAGAAAGCATACTAAAACAATGTAACCAGTAACAGTAAACAAGTATTTCACAATATGGTTGGTATATCCATATGCATCATTTACAGAAGCACGAGTAATGGGACCACCAAGAGGGCAAAAAAATAGGAGACATAGGAGGCATGCAAGTGATAAAAAGTTACCAGACTAAGGAAAAGATGAGCATTCTGCTCAACAGACAAGAAGGATGTCTGACAAAACCAAAACAAAATAATATGAGGAATGGCTGAGATTCCCCTTTTGGGGATTTTCACAGTAAAAACATCACAAATGCAACTAAGAAAAAACAGAGAAGAAAGGAAAAAGACTTATGTCAGATCAACTTTTCTCATGAAAATTCTCTCAGGACTGAATAGTTTGACTTTGGTGACCAAGAACCACTGGGGACTGTAGCCATCTGCAGCATTTATATGGCAGCAGCTCTATGGTAGTTTATGTTTAGACATAATTTAAGATGTGCTCTTTGAAAACTAACAGTTTTGTATTTGTAGAACTGATGATAAATAATGTGTAAGAACAAATAATTAGGAATTTTTAATGAAGGAATTTAATAAAGTTTATTTTTCATTTTTAAAACTAGTTCGATTATCAGAGAAACTTTTTTAAAAGGTGGATTTGGGCCAATAATGATTTATAAGCTTTCTTGTTTAAATACAAGAATAATTACTCTAAACTGAATCACGACAGAGCCTTACTGCAATAAACCTTTTGGAATTATGCTCTATGGAGTAAATTTAGGAAACAGAGTTTCACACTGAAACTCCCTAACATAAAGATAGCTGTAGTGCATCAGATTGATGTACTTTAAGAATGCAGAAACACTTTTAAAAAGGTAAAATATATTTTAGAAGGTACAATCTCTCACTAGGTAAGAATAAAGAGCTGTAAAAAGGTCACAAAGCCCTGCAAAACCAGACACTTGGTATAAACAATAAATGACTCGCTACTGAATATACCCTTGAAGAAGAACAGAAGGCTGATAATAAGGAATATCCTACAACAGCAGGTGCCAAAAATGTCTGAAAACCAGACGGTTGCTGGATAAGGCATGAAGTCAACAAAAATTTGCAGTAACTGGAGGAAAGGTAAAGGCGGCAGTGGGAGATCACGACCACCAACTCAACTGGAGACCAAATTGGACTACCTCCCCTCCATCCCCCCTCACCCCCAGTACTGGAGCATGTGCACATCAATTAAAGGACCTTGTAACTTCAAATGAAAGTGAGAGACTGCACTAACCAATAGAAATTGTTAAGATAAGGCACTAACCAATAACCATAATTAAGGGTGTGACAGCTTTTGTTTGTAAACCGGTTATCTTCTATACCTCACTGCATGAAGTTGTTCAGAATACCTTTTGACAGCCAGGTCAGCAACCAGGAAAACATGTCTCTGACAAGACTGCCCAAGGGAAGCCTGAGCCCACTGTTCCAAGACATCACTGATTTATCAGTCTTTTTAGCTAAAGTAGATCTGTGTCAGTCTATTGACTTTCATAAAAGTCTGCAGAAAGACATAACACTGAAATTAATACAGTCAGATTGTTTCACTGTATGTTTCTCCTAAATTTCCCCAAGTATTCCAAAAGTCAACCAAACTTTAGCATATTTTAGCTTGTTTATCTCTAGATGCAAAATGAATCTATACAGCAAGAGACGGGTGTTGTTTGGTTAACTGAATATTGTGCACTTCTTGGATGAAATGTGCTATACAGCAGGATAACACGATACAGTAAAGTATGAGAGTATGGTATATCTTTTCATTTGGAAGGCTTAGTTATTAGACTGCATTGTTTATAGATTATGCTAAATAGTGTGTTGTTCATCACTGCTTCCCCATATAAACTCCCTGCTGTGCTGTCAATCCGAGATTTGTAAATTGGTCATTTTGAATTAATATCATTGGAAAAACACTGAATTAGGTTAAATTTGACATTGTGAGGGAAATGCATGAAGAAGTATAGGTAGGAAATTGATTTAAGCATCTTTTTAAACAATTGACCGTTCAAACAACTGACCTGCAAGATGCCAGTATCATGCTTAGACAAGTCTTGTAATTTGACTTCATAATTATTCTCTTTTAACTCCCAGCACTTTGAGAACGGATAGTTGCAGTAATAATTCACAGCAGTTTCTTTTCCTTGATAAGGAGGCAGAATTTGTGATACAGAGCAACATAAGATGATTTTGCAGTTCAGGTGACTGAATAATGTCTTTCAGAACTGGGTTGCATTTTAGCAATGAATGAAAGCAATCAAACATCATGATGCTGGGAAGAAATAGATATGATAGAAATGGGTAATGCAACAATATGACTAGCTTCAGTTATCTAATATATTTTGGGTACATGCAACAGAAATAAAAAGGGGGAAAATCAATTTCTGGAGATTTCAAAACGTAGCTGACGCTTGTAAAATCATACCCCGTATAACCTTGCAATAATAGTTAATTTGCCTTTACCTCCTCACTCAAAATGGTAGCTCTAAATCATATGAGACCTTGCAATTCTACTAAACCTGCTTGAAATAAATAAATAGAATGGAAAACAAGTAAAATCTAACTTATTTGACAGCCTAGCTGACTAGACTGAATAGCAAGATCATGCAAACTGCTATTTTTTTTCTCTCCAATTAAAGTGATTGATAGAGATTGAACAACTGAAAATGCTCAAGTCCTGGCAAAATCTAATTAGCTAAAACCAGAAAAAGGACTACACTGAGAGCTGATTTGGGTAAATAATTGATTTAGTGGAAAAAGTGTGTATTGGGTGGAAGAATGAGGATGAGCTTTGATCAAAGTAAGTATTTTTATGATTTCTGGTGATAGAAAAGACGTAGATTCACATAAAGCTGAAAATGATATGACATTCTTTAAGATCAATTTTTTCATTATTTTTACCTGCATAAATTGAAATATGTCATTCTGAAATAAGCTGAAAAGTTAATTTTTAAAATGTTATGAAAAAAATACCATCTGAGTGTATACAAACCATACAAACTGAGTGCCATCCACTCCAAGCCATCAGAACACTCAGCATTACTGTCTGCAAATTCCCAGTTCTTCAGTTTTGCTTTTCCTTATTAACATTACCTATTTTAAGCATATACACAGACAAAGGTATTTTGTGCTAGCAGTTACTTTAAATTATTCTTCCTGATCAAGGATAAAGGATTTCTGTAGCATACGTTAAATGTCTTTAAAAAAGCTTCCCTTGACATCTTAATTTTGCTTCTCACATCTTTTATGTTCAATACCATCCATTTCAAAAGTTTGCTGCTCAATATCTGAGAGATATTTTACTAAAAATAATGAGTTGCCTTCAGAACCAGTAGGAAATATTCCATTAATCAGAGCTACTCACTTAAGCATGGCAGCATCATTATAGGAAATAAAATGAGTTATTACGACTTATTATTATTAAATGAATTATCGTGACTTTATCACGATTATTTGATTCGTAGTTATGAAAATCAAGCAAAACCTCAAATACCCAGTCAAATAAAAAAGAATGGACTTACCTTATTGATATTAAGACATGGATAAGTATATTGCAGGACACTAATAGACCGGAAAAAGGTGTGATTATAAATCTAGTGACATATTGGGAAGACTATTAGCGATCAAGTCCTTCAAGAGAGGTCCAGCCAGACAAGGGATACTCTTATTTTAGAAGGTTGCTTTTGTTTTTCACTAGAGCACTACAACTGAACACTTAAGTTTTTCAAGCTTAAGCAATAAATTTTTATAGTTAACATTCCTCATACCCCAAAGGGAGCTCCAGGCTGAGCATGCAGGGATAGGATTAGAAAAGCTGGAGTTGAATCTGGAAAGGGTTACTCTGGAAGAGTAACAAGAAGGGCTTCCAAAGCCCTAGTAGCAAAAGGAAGATTAGGAAAAACATGGGGCCACAGGTCAGTGTGGCAAGGAACCATTAAGTGATCCTCAAAAAACAAAGAAATAATAATTTTATTATTCCTTGAAACATGGTTTATTTTAATCCTTATTTAGCAAACACTGAGCGTGTATGAGATCACACCCAGAAGTAATGCTACTAGCACCCTTAACACTGTCTTGATCATTACTTCTTGAACCTTACAAACGGCAACTCCATTTTCAATTTTACCTTCTCTTAGTAAGAACTAGAAACCTTGCCTCATTTCCACCATAACTTCCTTAAAGCCCAAGTTCCCAGTTAGTTTTCTTTGTCTCCAGCAGCATCCTGAGGACTGCACATCTGGTAGGTCACCTGTAGTAGCAGTTCTACCACTCTTTGTTGCCACACATAGCAAAATCCACTGAAAAAACTCAAATTGATAAGCATAAGAGTAGCCCAGCTGTTAGCAGCCACTAAAAATGATAGCCTGAATAAAATTCAGATAATCAGTTTTATTAGTATCATATGCTATTGACTTCAAAAACTTAGTTTTTATTTAAGATGCTACAAAATAGATCAGCAAAAGGCACAAAATTTAACAGGTCAGCACCTGTGTTTTTGTGCTGCTGGTATGTATGTTTTTTTTCTTTCCAAAGAGATCACAGTGAGAAGAGTGGAAGGATGGAGAGATCGGTCCCACAGCTAGAGGAATAACAAGGAATGGTATTCTTTTGCTATTACAGTATTTTTCCATCCTTTTTTCCCCTCATATGTAAATTGGTATTTCACAAACCTTTAATAGATTCAGAACTTCATCTTAAATAACAACCCATAAGTTACTCTTTTAAGACTCCAGGCTCTTCAAATCTGAAAAATTGAACTGGAAGTGTTGTGAAGATGGTGTCTCCCCTAGGATTTATACTAACCAGTTCTGTCTCATCAGCTAGTTAGCTTGAAGAAAATCTTTGTTATTTATTGACATGTCTATTTCTGTCTGTCTTCATGAAGAAGGATCAAGAATACGTAAAAGGTTCTCACTGAAGTTATTCAGGGTTTAATATATTACTAGGAAGTTACTTTCTTTTCCATAGTACTTGTCCATGAAAGCAATGTTTATCCCTCCCTTGGTGGAATTTAGATGTCTGCTGTCTTGTAAACAGTCAGTTTCAGGCTTACTTGTAATACTACAGCATAACATTTTTTTTTCATGTAAAACCATATGCTTCGAGAGTAAATCTCTCGAGTTTATCAGTACCTTCAGATAAAGGAAGAATATTTTTAAACATGTAAGTGACAGCACCTCCTCCCACTTGTTTGAGGAAGGTGAATCCAGGGGACTTTGGGATCCAGGGGAGTAGTTTCAGGGAGAATCATTTCCCTTCTTACCCAAAGTCAGGATCATCTTTTCTGCCTCATGTCATCTGGTGTCTTTGCCAAGGATCTCAAATGTAGTTTTAACTGACTAGTACCTGTCTCTATTCTTCAAAGATCTCTATGCATTCTGTGGAACATTCCCTGACTCATCATATTTATCAACATTAAAGACTGTTTATGCTGACATAACAGCAAAAAAAGCAATGATTTTTACTTTATTATACTTATTCTAAATTCTAGCAACAAAGATCTCTTTCACTCTAGTGTTTTTAGCACCTAAAGGCCAAATCTTCTGACTGTTGAGTAGATCCGTAGAACTGAAAAAGTTCTCTGGTTCTAAAATGCCTAAGTGTGCAGATCATCACTTTTAGCAGCCTGCTAAACACAGTGCAGGTGAGTTATTCTGGTACATTGAGTGAGGATAAATTTCCCAAAATCTCCATAAATATCTGTAGTGAAATACCAGCCCCATAGCAATCAATTGTAACACTGCTCCCTACCCCCCCCTTTTTTTTTCAGTATAGGCCACTTTTCAGGTGTGAATTTTTAGATGCATATATAAATCTAATGCAGGTTTCCAGTTTTTTCCTCTCATTTTCTCTGAGTATCTAATGAATAATGCAACACAAGTTGGTGGCTGGATGTTGCAGTGGAGCTTACCAAATGTTTTTTCAAGTTTACAGATGTACACAAATCTTGTAACTTTAGCTGCAGCAGCTCTGCATGATGTTAGAGGAAGACCAGGAGAAAAATAATCTGTATTTAAAAAAAAGAAAGCAAATTTTTCAAATACACTTAAGAAGTAATTTTGACACCTTCCTCCCCACCCCCAAATCGTTTCTTAACTTATCTTTCCAATATATGAAGTTAGCCATACTCAAGGGATTCTGGATTTTCTTTAAACTGATGCTGATTAATGTTAAAAATATTTTATTAATTTGGTAATCTTTATGCAAGGCTTTCAAAATGCAAACAGAACTGTCCTCTGGGAAATACACTCAGTTGGCTTGGGGCTAAAATAGACTGTTTTATAATGTCAAAAGGTGGCATGAAGGAGAATTTCCTACTTATCTGAGATGCACTGCATGATACTATCATACCTACAGCTATAATTTTACAGATAATTTATTGTTACGGAGAAGGGGAAAAGGAGGTCAGATGTGTATATTGGTTCACCGAGCATGTGCTGTTACTCATTCTCTTGCTTAGTTTTAGCAGAGATGATGAAGAGGAAAAATAAAGCGTAATGCATTCTCAAGGTTGCCAGGAGCAACTAATGCTTACAAATTGGTATTCATATTTTATTACATCTTAAATTTCAGCACCTTAAAAACAATAAAGGAAATTGCATTTTCACAAAGAATCTTCCTTTGGGGAATGTACTTCAAGTTTACTGTCTTTTTTCTGATGTCTTTGTCCATATATTATGAAATCTTTTTTTGAAAAGAATATATATAGGTACACGTTATATATATATGTGCAGAGACAAGGGTATATAATTCCATGTGCCTGAAAGCTTACAAATTTGATTCCTCCATAGAGTCCTGGTAAGTCTTTTAGAAGAACCACATTTGCAAGCTTTCAGGCATATGGAATTATCTATTCACTTGTCTTTGTGCAGACCACATGAAATCCGAGGTTGATCCAAAGACAAATGTTTTGTAGAGGATTTCACTGGGGTAATGCTCAGTCCCCTGATCACTTTTCCCTTTTGACAACCAAATGGTTCTATTTGGCACAGCATCTGACCGTCTTTATCTGGGGTCTGCTTCTTTTTGGAGACATAACCAACTACTTTCTACAGAGCAATAGCCAAAGGGAAGGAGAAAAAGCATTTGTCCACCATTGTTATTAAACAGCTACACAAGTATTTTTAATGAAAAAATGTCAGTAGTCACAAATTGTTCCAATAGTTTCTATGGAATGAAAATATTATAGGGCAAAGCCTTAAACTCTAATTTGTTCATACTGTACATGTAGCTGTCACACCGGCATGAAGAATATTAAACAGTACAAAAGAAATGGAAATGAATGGCTGTAGAATAAAAAAGTAATATCTTTGCAGTTCAGAATTTCTTATCATTCAAGGGAGTTAATGCAATTTACATTGACTGTGGTAAGTTATTAATAAAAAATACATTGATCAGAAGACTTTCATATATTATGAGCATTAAAATAATTTTAATTCACAGAAGTAACAACTTATTAAAAGGAAAGATCTTCAGATGAAGTCTAAAGAAACCCTTCCTATTTTCTTCCTACATGTTCTTACACCTTTATATATAAAAATGAAATAATAATAGTGAAAGATTTCTGAACTGGGTTTTGAATGCAGAAGGAAAACAGGAGTTTTGGCATCCAACTGCATTATATTACTCAGAAATATTTTCACTGCACTATTACAGAAGTGCAAAGAATCAAAATTTAAGTGCAAAAAAGACTGATGGATTATTTCTGCCAATTTCATTACCATAAATCTAGACTAAGTCCATTATCTCTCCTCTGAGTTGCTACCAGTTCGTATTCCCCTTCTAATAAAATTTGTCAGGAGAGCTGATACCTGAATTGCTAATCCAAATAATTATTTCAATTAAATTGATAATTCCATTTGTGACACTGGAAACATTATGTCTGTTTTGACAATTCACAAGAAATAATAAATTTTCTCTACCTGAAAATCACTTCAGGCTTTATTTCCATCTACTCTGTGAAGGGATTTTGGAGGAGTGTATATTTTATGCAGTACGCTATAAGATTTTCTTCATGAAATTGGTAAATATGGAGTTGTATGAGGACACAATAGAGTATTACTGTTCTGTTATCAACGAAAAAGTTATTTGAGAACAATGAGAAACCATTAATTATACCTCAGAATATTAAGAAATGCATAAAATTCCTAGAGAACACTACCTTTTAAAGAAATATTCACCAGTCTCTGTTGATTGTGCAGATTTTTGCATTACTTGATGAAATGTCTGTAAGACAAAATTGAAGGGTGAGGACTGTAAACATTCTATTAGAAAACAGATAAAACATTTCTTATGCCTGTGACTTCATAACTTTTGCTATGAAAAAATTCAGAGTTTTGTAATTTTCTATTTGAACTTTTACTGTCAATACTATTCAGTTTGCCTTGAATACTTGGGACTTGTACTCTTTCTTCTTTTCCTGTTGTCTCTCATCCCATTTCCAGCGTACATTTCCTTTGCATTCTCCATCCTGAATGAAGCTATAGAATCTTCTTGTCATCCTCCAAACACCATTTACATTTCAGGTTGCTTCTACACAAATTTACAAAGTCCCCAAATCCAGCAACACTTCTGTTCTGCCAAGCACCAGTCCTGATGGCTGGTGCAGTTAGTTCTTCCACCTTTTGCCGTGTTTTATATATTCCTATCTCATTCTCTCCACTCAAAAGGCCTCATGTGACATCTCCAGTAAAACTGCATATGATAGACATGTTCAGAAAAGGATTTCAGTAGTAACCTTTATATGTCGCTTTGGGTAACCTCAAGTTCTGTGCAGTATAATTCTTTGCTTTAGTGTTTTGTGGGTTGGTGTTTTTTTTGTGGTTTTGTTTTTTTATTTTAATCCTGATACTTCTTTTGATCCATCGCTTTACTTCTGTGTTGTTTCCCGTTTCTTCTGGTTTATTGTTTCTGCTCTTCTTTTGCATCTGAGCACTTTCCCCTCCACTGTTTCTTTCTCTGTCTTTCTATTCCTGTTTTGAGATTCCCAACATACCTGCCACTTACCAGTCAGGTAGAAATGGTGGGTTTGTGCACAGTGTTCAACATGCTGAGAAGTCATGGATGCACACAAAGGTGCTAGATTGGATTGTGATCACTAAATCTGCCCAAGTGAGAATGAGTAATTGACACCACCAACTGCAAGCATGTTCACAGTATAAAAAAAAGCTTCTAAAACACAGGCTTAGCGAGTATATTTGTATGCTTTCCTTCAGAAAAGCCTCTTGGCCTTTTCCTAATATCAGATATTACTTTTTATTGTTAAAGCTCTAAATGTCTTAAGGTTTGGAATTATCAGAATGGCCATGAACTTTCTCTGTGACTGCAAATAGTTATTAGTTGCTTTCTTGTTATTCGTTTTCTAAAAAGCTGAGGTTATCACACATTCCTCCATACCACTTCATCTCTAAGTTTTTTGTACTGACAATTCAAGACAGCTCTTACCCCTCTTTATTCTTAGAACAAAACAAAACAAAAAGTAGTGACAATAAGCTGCTGGTGTTAGTTGTGGTCTCTAAATGGTATAATACTCTGTGCAATCAACTTAATACTTTACATTTTTCCCTAAACTCCATTAAAATGTCTAAGTCATAAAATTGAATTATGACATCAGAACCCGAGCAAACCATAACAAAATAAAAACATTACTCTACACAGGTAACTTAAAATCAAACCGTCTTTTACTTCTTCATAAGTTTCACATAGGATGTAGATAAATGTTTCAGTTCATTAGAAGTAGTGTTGTCAGCCCCATGTGAAACCATTCTCAGTCACTAGAACTGACAGTATTTTGTAGTACATACCCAGTAGAAAAAAGTAATAACGAAGATCATACAAACTAGTTTTAGTTTTCCAGAAATCTGTGTCTTCCACAGTCAGATTCAAACTTGCGTGTTCTTTTCCTTAGATGGTCTATTTCCGAAATTGTTCTGCACTTTATAACAGAGACAACTATCTCCAAAAAAGACTAGGTACCATACAGAAATACAATACAATGGAATCATAAAATCTAACTGGAAAAGCTTCATTTTAAACTTGTTGGAGCTTAAGTGATTAAAGATGAAACAAAAATATATGTAAGGCAAAGGAACAGTTCATTATCCTCAGGAAGTAACAGTACAGCTGAATCTACACAGGGAATTTATTTAATTGATAGGTGTTATCTCCCAGTTCTAATGCCTGCTTACTAATTACAAGAAAACCAGCTAAACCCCTGAGCCAATTAAAGGTGTGATATAAGTGATGTTGAAAGATTTTCCAGCGGATGTCCTTTCATTTTATCTCTATTTCTATGGTTTTCCACTTCTTACAAAAGTCAGAGAAAACTCTATGCAGGAGGTCTGTGTAAGAAGAAAACCTTCTGTTAAGCAGGAATGATCCAATTGACTTCAATATGATTAGTATTTAGGTCTAGGGATCTCTTCATTTTAGTCTTTCAAATTCCTTCTAGCAAATTAGGGAAGTATTTTATAGGTAATATTCAAAATTCAACAGGGTATAATTAAAAACTCAACTGGCCATTACCCTCACCAAACTGATGTAATGTTGAAGCTAGTCATGTTTTGAACAGGTGATTATCAGAGTTCTTTTTTCAAAAAAAGTAAAGAAAAAAAATCAACCTCCCAGAAAAAAACCACCCTCAATTACTGTAATCGATTAATAAATTTATTAATTAAATTTTTATTAAATTTATTAATTTGTGTTATTAAATTAATTTGTGGCCAGCAGGTCTAGGGAGGTGATTCTGCCACTCTACTCCGTTCTTGCGAGACTCCCTCATCGAGTACCCCAGGATGTGTGTGTGTCGCATGCAGAAATCACTATCCACATTTTACACCCATCTCATTTAATAAATAAATCTAAACTTTTATGCCACTCAAGAAGTGGCATTTTCTTCTTATGGCTACCTCACGCCTAAATTTCATCACTGTAAGTCTTGTTGCAGAACAAATATTGCCACTGCTTCCACCTGATACTCGATGGACAGACTACTGAACTCATTCCTTTTTTCACTCTTAACTGACTATTATGAACCTACCAGATAGCAGAAATATTATAAAGCCTTTAGGCTTTTCTCTACTTTCAAGCACCAAACACACATATAACTACACAATTCTGTGTGGCCTCCAGCAACAAATGCCAAAATCTTTGCTGTTCTGGATATATGGATCCCAAAGATGACTCCAAAGCAACAGTACTTCAATGTGTTATTTTTATTCGGGTACACCCCTAAAGTACTTAATGAATAACAATTGGATTTTACTATCAACTTTGCACTAATGAATATTGACAAACATGAAATTACTCAGCCTGTCAGGTTTGACAAATGTAAGTCAATCATTATGTGAAAAAAGTGTTGCTAGTTGCCATCAGTGTGTTTTCTATGCTAGCAGTATAGCTGGGGCTGTCATGAGTTATAAGCCCATTTCCAGTGTCCCTTAACAAGTTTTATCTCACCTGTCATTTCAACAGATTTACTTCCTGTAGCATATGTGATTCTCACACTGATGGAAGGGAAAAAAGACAATCCAGTGTCACTTTTTGAGGAACAGTGACATGATTTTTGAGGCTTTTTGATCTCGGGTTAAGGTGTCACACAAAACCCAGTTGGAAAAATTAGATGATAGCCATAATGCTTTTACTATTTCTCCCTGTAATAGTATCCTCTTCTTTCCAGAAACGCATGGAACTTACACTACCAAATACAAGGTTTTCAGAATATACACCTTAATCTTTTTTGTATTCTGACCCCAACCTACCTTTTCCCCATCCTTAAAGAACCACTTCAATGCAAAATATGGTTTAGCTAATTTTTCTAAAGAGGCATTTTTTGATAGATTCAGCAGAAATAGCATTTTTCTTTGAACACTGTAGTGATAAACAGTCAGCAGGTATAAAGGAGTATTAAGTAAGTGAGCAAACTTATGCCAAAATATGTTATCACTGAACGCTTTCAAATTTTCATCCTGCATTCTAAGTAACTGGAAAAAATTACATAGGAATAAAGTCTTCTCCGTTCTTCATGTTTTCTTTTCCAGTTTCCTCAAACCGGACAACATCAGGGTAGTACGGGAAAAATTAGCTCTTGAACTAGTGGTCCTGGGTCTCTCCTGAAGCATCCTGCTGCCTTGGCTACCACAACAGCTATTACTGTGGGGAATTCTGCATTACATTTTTTTTTCCTTTTTTTTTTCTTTTAAACAAGGAAAGAAACAAAATCTAGATGGATATAAATTTTTGACATAAAAAGTTCTGTGACCATGCTAAATTCTTTCAGTTAATCTACTCTCCAGATGTTTTCATGGTCTGAACTTGGAACAAAAGTAACAAAAGTTTCTTAATTACTCATTTCAAATTATAGCATTTGTCCTTATAATTTACACTAGGGAACGTTTATCAGCTCAGTCCCAAAACCAAAGTTAAAACTTATATAACTGATGGAGCAGAAAATTAGAATAAAGAATAAAGCACAGGCTATACAGGGCACTTTGCACAATAGATGGAATATAATCTAATGTAACACTTGAGGAAGGCAGCAGATTTTTCTTTGCCATTTCTATTGTCTGAACCAGGTTTTACAAGACATTCTGAATAAGCAAACCAGTTACTGAATCATTTGCATTTTTCTCAAAATTACCTAAGTAAAATTTAAGAACAGACGAAGCAGCTCTATAATCGCCTCAAGCTCTTCAATGAAAACAATAAGGACAGAAGCTTCTGCCACTACCTCATTTTAGTGAGCCTTTTTCCCTTGAACTTACAATTTGCATTTTTACATAAATCTGTTCCCTCCCCTTCAGAGACCTGCAGAAAGGAAACACTACATTATATTTATGTGCTGGAAGTATACTCAGCTTTGGACAAACCTATAAACACTGCTGAATGCATCCTGTGCGGATGGACCCGTAACTTTGTCTTCCGCTGATTACCTAAAGGAATAAAGTAGCAGATCTGCAATCTGTATCCTTGCCTTTGCATAATGAGTTGGCGTAAGAGAGCATCTCAGCTTTTTATAGTTCAGCCTATGACCACGTTGTGGTTTAACCCCAGTAGACAGCTGAGCCCTACCCAGATACTCACCCACTCGCCCCCAGCAGGATGGACGAGAGAACAGGAAAGGTGGAAGTACAAAATCTTGTGTGTTGAGATAAAGAAAGTCATAGGTAAAGCAAAAGCTATGCATGCAAGTAAAGCAAAATAAGCAATTCATTCACTCCTCACGAGCAGGCAGGTAGAAAGATGAGTAATTTTTAAACCTGTATCATAGGTTTTATACCTCAGAGAAAAAGCTGCAGTATCATGTTATTTGTCCTTTCTTGTGCCCCTGACTGCTCTAATTTATGTCTCTAGTTTTTAACTCTGATCCTCAGAGCTGGTCATGATCACTAATCAAGCAACTTTGCAAAAATCTCAGGTGTTACATGTTTTTGCAATTTGGTATTTCTAAGTTTAAGTTTTTGGTTGGCTTTGTGGTACAAATCATTGCAGTTTGCAGTTGGGTACTTCTGGTTGTGTATTGCACACCCATCCAGTTAATTAACACAAGATATTTGTTATTATTAGATTTTGGGTTTCGTAGGATGGCTTTCTACCATTGTGACTTACTGAGTTGTGGTAATTTTTCATTTTCTCTCTACCTCTATACAGCGTGTTTTGAAATTAGTAAAACTATGGAATTAAAGGAAACTGAAAGAAACACTTGATTTATGAGGTAGGATTTGGTCTAGAGTGAGTTTTAAGAAAACACTATTGTCAGTATTTTGAATTTCCTGCTGTAGAAGATCATCGAAATTAAGAGAAAATGAGCAGAACATCCACAGTTATGATTAGAAACTTGATCAGAACAATAAATGTGAAGTATCAGTGGATCATCCAAAGTAATCTTACAAAGAGTAGTCCTCTTGCTTTGAAATGTTACTTGAAGAATTAAAAAATTTCTTTATAAGCATTGATACTGTCAAGAACTCAGTGTGGTCATGTAAAGGTGGTGGGTTCAAGACGACCCTACCTGTAAGTTTGCACAAGAAAGGTCATTTATACTCAGAACATGGATGGAAGCCCTTTGTTAATGTCATTATTAGCTGAGAAAGGGAACTCCATCCTGGAAGTCAATTCTGAAAGAGATCTCAGGCAATACTTACAGAACTACTGAAAGATGACCCTCAGAAAAAACAGATGGGATGAAAAGCCCAAGTACTGATGGTACACAATAGTTAAATAACCCTTTGAGGAATTAGTTTATTAATCTTGTGTCCTGGCTAAATCCGAATTTCAGCAATTAAAACTTCTTTTCTGAAATTTTCTCTGCACATTTAGTGCAGCATATGATTAATAAATTCCTGTCTTAAACTATGGTTCTATTTTTACTTAGAGATGGTTAGGTGCAGTTGTCTTTCACTGAAGGGATGAAGAAACGGATTCAGTTCTTTTTCAGGAGGTACAGCAGCTGCTATTTAAATGGAAGACATTAACGTGAACATTATCTTCATGTATCTAAGAATCAGAATGAGTCTGCAAAGTTTTTAAAAAACATTTACCATGTAAACTCAAAGAAAAAACAACGAAAGCATAATAGAAGCAACTGTTTAATTAAAATTACTGGAGTTTTAACTACATAATTGTCACAGCCATTGCATTTCTGTAAACACACCTGCATTATCTTTACATCTCAAAACAATAAAACCCAGCAGAAACAAAAGAGCAACTCGTGAATAAGTAGTTGCTTCACTTACACTGAAAGGATCACCATACTATTATTTCTGTCTTTTCATCTACTACTTTTTTTTTATATATATAATCAAAGGGAAAAAAAAAAGGAGAAGACAGGAGCAGCTATGTCCTAGTCTAACAAATAATGAAGTTATTTGAAAGAGCATATTGAAACATTCTTATTTTTGAAAATGCTATTTATATGTCAGTTTCTTTTGAAGAAGTTTATGTGAATGTCATATTTTATTAAGTACTACATTCTGAGTTTATTTCTAATTCCTCTTTGCATCAAATTAAAGAAGACACAGTTGTAACTTTAATTTCTTAATTTCGTGAAAATTATTCAACGAACATCTGGTCTCTTGAACAAATGAGTATGTCAGTGGTTGATTACAGATTAATGATACATTCTTCAAAAATGTGGTGATTTCTATTAAAATTTGATCCAGTAAAAAATTAGATTGTTTAGACAAAAAATAGGAATATTGAATTTATTCTTTCAAACTTTCATAGCACACATGGCTACTACTTATTAAACATCCTAAGAATACTTACAAACTCTTCGGAGAAAAAAGTAAATCTGTATTTTAGATTACAGAATTGCTCAACTGCTGTGTATGGGCTGATCTTTCAAGTACAGCATGAAGTGACTGCTAATCAAATCTGCCTCAAGGCAGTAGACACTAAAATATTAAAACTGGTTTATACAGGGTCTTTCAATTTTTTAATTTAGCTTTGGCTAGTACTAAATCAAACTACCTTTTAAAGTATTATTTAAGCAACCCAAAGCATTAACAAAGCATCCATTATGATTTGAATTTGTATAATCAAAATATATTTGAAATTCTGAAAAATAAAAAGAATCATTTATCAAATCTAATCTGCTTGATAATGCCACTATGCAGAATTAATAAAGACATATCTGTCCTCTGTGTCTCTGGAGTGCTACTAGTGGTTTTGCAGGTCTCTCAGGAAGCCAGGAAGACCATAGATATTAAGCTGGGAAACACAAAGAGTAACTCATCTTTATGTTTAGGATGTCAAATGAGGTCTTGATCCCCTAGGCATTGCTCATTATATTTCTCTCAAGAGATTTTTCTACCTATCATCAGGTATCTCTTTCTTGTGTAGGGATCTGTACATTAATCAATGTGCTTATTTGTTTTATCTCAAATAAGTTAGACTTTCCTAGGTGTTTTTACAATGAGGCATGTTTTCCAGAAACAGTCTTTTTGGTCCATCTTTCAACTGTATTCTTGAACTGTAAACACCAGAGCTAGGAACACAATTTATCTACCAACCGCTATACCTACTCTTGCTATTATCCTACATAGTCGTCCAGGATTCAGCTGACCTCTCAACTAAAATCTTATGCATGAAGCTTATACGTCACAGTTTATACTTAAACGTCATTGCCTTTGCATTACAGGGTAATCTCCCTTTTTCCTTGAACTTCATTCCCAAATGTGTTCTACACTTTCTCTTCTTAGATGCGTAATCTTACGCTACCTCTGGCAGCCTAAAGAGTCCCTTGAGCCCCAGCTTAGCAGATAGATCACCATCATCATTTTCCTGAACACCAATAAGTGTATATTTTGCACATATTGCTGCAATCAGATGCCTGAATGATATCACTTTTAGTGGATTGGTCTTTTAATAGCCTGTAAAGTAAAGATATTATGGAGGTGGCTGTGCTAAAAAGGGTCTGAGAACTCCTACTGTGGATTGACAATTTAAGATTCTATAAGCACTCATGAACATAATATTATCTCTTCATCCCAGTCAATTTTCTACCTGACTATTTACTGAATATTAAATGCATATCCAAGTCAGTGGTCATGAAAGTAAAGGAAGAAGCAGGACATAACCTGCTCGATGGGTTTTTCCTCCTTGTCATTGGATGGCTATATGCCAGAGAGAGCTGTAAAACTCACCTAAGGATTGCACGAATATAAATTGCATATGTTCTTGTAAGTGATATTCTCATACAATTATACATCAAATTTCCAATTTACTTTGGGACACTTTGCATTAGAAACACACAGATAGTAGATATTGAAGCTATTAGTCTCTTTCTTGCTATTTTTGACCACCAGTGAGCCAAATTTACAATAGAGGTGGGCTCTTCATTACAAAAATATATTTTTCCTTGGTTTCATAATGCAAATCTATCAATTTTCCTAAGCTTTTCTTGACAGAATATGTAGCTTGAATGCTACATATAGTATAATTAGCATACAGAATACATATAGAATAATTAGCAACAATAATCCTTGCTTGCTGAAGGTGAATAAACCAGATTTTCTGTGTGTTTGCATACTTGCATTAATGATTCTTGTTTAGCATTATTACAGTTTAGGTAAAATGTTCTACATTTCCCTAGTAAATCAATCTAAACTAAAACATTTGTAGCTCTATGGGTCATAGACATTTCTACTATCACTTCTCCTAAATTAATTATCCTTGTTGTTTTCCAGATTAAATTGTGTTTGAGACAAGGAAACCCAGCAGTGGGATTTGCACCGTAAGCAGAGACTTTGTACACATACCAAGTAGCAAACTGAAGCAAATAAAGCAGACACCAA
>JAOXJM010000004.1:5647078-5657730 GCA_026413425.1 Tringa solitaria
GAGGGAAGGGATGCCATCCAGAGGGACCTGGACAGGCTTGAGAAGTGGGCCTGTGCAGACCTCATGAATTTCAACAAACCCAAGTGCAAGGTCCTGCACCTGGGTCACAGCAATCTCAAGCACAAATACAGGCTGGTCAGAGAATGACTTGAGAGCAGCCTTGAAGAGAAGGACTTTGGGATGTTGGTGGATGAGAAGCTCAATATGAACCAGCAATGTGTGCTCACAGCCCAGAAAGCCAACCGCACCCTGGGCATCAAAAGAAGCGTGGCCAGCAGAACACAGGAGGTGATTCTGCCCCTCTACTCCACTCTGGTGAGACCCCATTGGGAAAACTGTGTCAGTACAAGAAGGACATGGACCTGTTGGAGAGAGTCGAGAAGAAGGCCACGATGATGATCAGAGGGCTGGAGCACCTCTCCTATGAAGACAGGCTGAGAGAGCTGGGACTGTTCAGCCTGGAGAAGACATGCTCTGGGGAGACCTTATAGTGGCCAAAGTTACAGCACTATGAAATGCAAGTTTCCAAACTCAGACACAAACAGAAGTGAAATATGACATTACTGTGACGTGTACTGAACTACGTTGACAGACTAAGTTCAAGGTTTCCATATTTTGTTTAAGGAACTGGTAGGAGAGCATTGAAAATATGTGTAAGGAAATATTTGGACATCAGTTATAGCTGGTGATTTAAATGTAATCTGAAGAAGTTTATTCATCAGTAAGGTCAAAAATCTGACAGAGATTTGAAGCAAAGTAGAGATAGCAGCCTCAGTAAAGTGAAGATGACAAAGCAACAAAAATTGGTACATCCTTTCTTTCCTGCCATGATCCAGATGCTTCACTGAAGCTAATGTGAAAAAAAAAAAAAAAGAAAGAAGAAGAAAAAGAAAAGGGAAAATCTTGCACTGGCCACCATACATGGATACTGAAGATCCCCACTCTCCTAGGTATACCTTTACGTTTGTAAAAATTTATAGTTAGGCACTAGTGAGGTCTGCAGACAGAACAACCTTCCATTTTCTTCTTTTAGTACAGACAAAGTGATGGCATGAAGGTTTGTCCCATCTTTGGAGAAAAAGAAAACCTCTTCTTCCTTTCATGGATTTTTGTTAGTCATTTTAAAAACATTATTTATAGGAAATAAGCTCACAAGTGAAAGATTACTAAATGTATATGCAAATTACTGTAACTTCTGAAATACATTTTTGCCTCCTGAATTTTTGAACTTACAGGCAACAAGAACAAGAAAAAAAACCCAACACTATAATACCAAAACACCAGCAAGAAAAGCACAGTCTGTCTTAAGATATTAGGATAGAATAAACTGAAGTCCTTGGTCATAAAAAAAAAATAATGCAGGTTTTGCAGTGCTGTTACAATCCTGCCACATTTGTGGAAAAAGTTCTTCCCTGTATCAAAAACTCAAAAGGTGCTCAGCACTTTGATAAAGTAGCTGTAAAACAGCAGCAACTTATAGCTGCCCAGGCCTCTGGGGAATACACATGGAGTTAGTTACAGCTTGGCAATTACTGCTGAAGCCAAGCAATTTGTTATTAGGGATCTAGAAAAGTGCTTTTTCAAAGGACAGGAAAGACATTGACAGAACCAGCACTGTGGAGCTGCAGGAACAGCACTTACCTACACTGTTTACCCTAAAAACAGGAAGAAATCCTGTGTTTGCAAGAGTCTCTGAAGCCTCTGTGATTAGAAAGCAGAAGACCTCTGTTGGAAATGGAAGTTACATGAGCCTCACATGTAAATAACTATACGGGTGTCCCGTGTCCACCCCGGGCAGTGATTACTCAGGGAATGCAGCCAGTTCACAGCTGGGAGCTACTCCCCTTCGCCTCCCCAGCCGGGAGGGACTGGGCAGCGGTGGAAAGGCGCAGAGGTCCTCATCGTTGGGTTAGGGCAGGGTTTTTTTCAGCCACAGCAACCAGAGAGAACATGTACTGTGGGTGTAAGGAGAAAGAAAATTAGACATGCACTAGCGCTGTTGACAGACATACACTGGGACAATTTGGGAGCGTGGGCTTTGCCACTGCAATAAATGATTCCCTGGCTTTTCCAGGTAAAATAACAAAGTATTTTGTCTGATTGGGTTTGCATAAACATATTGATAACTATGCACAAAAACATGGGTTCTAGCTTAATAAACACTGCCAGTCTAACAGGTAGTTTGCAAAATACTAAAAAACCAATAGTGGCCACTGGAGGGCTCAAACACATCTTAAGAAATATTCTCAGCCCATGGACTGTGCTTGGCCACCAAGCACCGATGAGGCATAAACGTCATTACACAACTAGGAGTGAAAATTTGAGGATCTAAATATCAAGCATCATGGCTAGTGAGATTTAATTATGAGATGTACATTAAGTTGTCCTAAAACATAATTAGCATATTCTTCTTTCTAGCTACACCATGCTAAAGAATGCTAGCAGAAGGGGGATCTTCTGCTCCTAATGGCCACCGTTATGATCATCAGTGCTTTAGACATAAAGTAGTACTTCTTGGAAGACATACAATAAAAATATATTCCTTTAATGAAGGCTGAACCTGTGCAAGTAAAAATAAAGGCAACAAGATAGCAATTTCACCGTTTTCACATTGCAGCAGGTTAAGGTGTAGTAATCAGAGAAGTATGAGTTCTGATAAACTACATGATTACAAATCAGTATTTTATTAATTTATTTCTGAAGAACTATAAGAAAGTTTGGTCAAACTGTGGATAAAGAAGAAGAGGTTATTTAACTTGATATTTAACAGACTTACGACATGAAGGAGCTATGTCTTACTTAACTGTTAAAATAATGTCTCATGTATTTTCACATGAAAAGAAGTGAAAGATCATCACAGATTTTTCTGAGAATTGCTGTCATCTGCAGATCATTAATCATCTTTAAAAAGCAGCACTCCAGATATGAGTTGGGATGAAATTAAACAAGTCCATTTAGAAAGTACAATGACAGTTCTTTAATATCATAAACTACTGAGGCTGGTAATATCTCCAGTGCAAAACTAAGTTATATTTAACACTGTGGAAGCTAGAAGGCCCTCACTTAGATGGGAATTCACCATATCAAAAAACCACATGAATAGGTAGTGTGAGAGAGATGGTACCCTCCAGGCTGTGTTGAAATTTTAAATGGACTCCAATATAAGCAAAAGAAGATAAAATGGGGTGCAATTATCACTATTTTTTCAGGTAAGTAAAAAAAGACACACGTTAAGACTCACAGTACGTACAGCCCATGTTTTAAAAAGGGAAGAGAATTTGAGTGATCCCAATATAATCAATTCCTGTTAAAACATCATGAAGGGTGCCAGAATTGGTAGATCTGAAACTCTGATCTGTATGAAGACTCACTAAAAATTCATGAACTCACACCTGGTTTTAAGTACACATTTACTGGTTTGCTTAGGACAAGCTGGAGCATGTTGCTGAAACAACTAAAGACACAAATAGGTCCTCATACACCTCCTTGACATTGTCACAAGCACTGACAGATGAATTTCAATTTCCATTTAGCCCCGCGGAGCACAAACATGCTCAAGGTAGTCCATGTCCCCTCACCCTCTGTGACACGTTCCCAAGACTCATTCCCAAGACTCCCATTCAACTCAGTCAAGTCCAGACAGGTCAGAATTTGTTCAGCAAACCTGTAAATTGCCAATTCCAAGCCTGCATTTTCTTTTTCTTTAATTTTCTTTCTATTCACATTCAAACTTTCACCATGAATTTCATCATCATTAAGCAATTGTTTTTCATGCACTTTTATAAATATATGCTTATATGAAAAATAGAGATATAAATCTGCATCTATATGTACTAATAAAAATGTTATATATATTTGTAACATAATTTAATATATAAATATATATATGTAAAGAGAGAATAAGAGATATTTGAGTGCCCTTAATGTGAGGTCCTTATGGTATTTCTGGGCTAAAGAAGGTGGCAGGGTTTCAGCAGCTAACCAGTCCCAGGGACTTTTGTGATCACTCAGATACAGCCATGGCAAATGGCCAAAAAAGTGGCTCCCCTGGGGTCGTCACCATCCTCTTTCAGTTTCATTTTCATGTTATACGGTTATTCTCCTTCTCAGCTTTTCATTGTGCCTCCAGCCAACAATGTAAGTCAGGAAAAAATTAATCAAATTAGGTGTTTAACAGATATCTATACTTCTTATTCTAATTAGAAACTAATTGGCCTGATACTTCTTTAAAGAGCAAGATCAGAGATGCTGAGTACTACATTAATGAAAACCATTCCATCAACACAACTGGTAGAAAGCCAAAGTGTTCCTTATCATACCAATCACTCACACACCCCCCTCAAAACAACCTATCCGAAGGAAAAAAAAAAAAAAAACCAAACCCAAACCAGAATTTGATTATGTAAAATATTGCTAAGGATTAATCTGATAGTAATCTTTCTGACAACAAACAAAAAAATCAATAGCAAAATGTCAAGTGTTCAACGACAAAACAAAGTTATCAAGGAAAGAAAAATAGAAAAGGTTTTCAAGAATGAGCTTATTTAGGTACGCACACTAAATGCATGGGTAGGGCATATCTTTTAGTGCATACTGAAACAAAGGAACCTTATCCTCATAAGAGCTCATTTGCTCCTGCTCAGTGGGCTGGTGTCCTCAACAAGTTTTACCCAAGCCTGCTTATCTGTTAAAACTTTCCCCAATGAAGATGCATGAATAACCTTTTATTGGAGCAGGCTGATCCTATATCTCAAGCCCATTATTAGAGGGTAAAAAAACTGCAGAGGAACTCTCTCTTTTGGACATTTCTGAATCTCATTATCACTAATTTTCAAGATTAAAATTTATGACTTCTAAGGCAATTGCCACTTCAAGTAAATATTTGTCAGTTATCTCTTCACTGTGGGATAACCTGTTTCTCTTGAATTCAGGAAGAAATAAAAAGTGGGAGGTAGTTTTCTTGTCCAGCACTGGATACTGAATGAACTATTCCTGGTCTCCATTTTTCAGTATAAGAACAGTCTTTTGTGGTTGTTTTATTCTTCATTCTACTTTCACTGTATTTTTCATCATTCTCCAAAATGAAAACCTACATTTTATGTATATTTCCCCGAAAACAAAGTTGCTTCATTTAAAATGTTAGAGCAACTTTGCATTTGCTTCAAGATACTGACATGAAACTTCTTTCTGCATCTATCTTAAATGAAAAACAGTGGTTAAATAAGCCACAGCTGTATCTATGAAAAAGGTCATATTTTCAAAACATGCTTCAACGTGTAGCCAAAAAGGTACCAATAGCGTATTAATACTATCTGGTTCTAGATAAAGGTATGTTTGAAATTATATTTGGCTAAAAGTTATACTAAGATTAGAATAAATGGTTAAGTTCTTTACCCTGTAGTTTGTTGGTCATATATCACGATGTTCCTTATTGCTACGGGTTGCCACAAATTAAGTTATAGAAAAAGTCCCAGTTTGCTAATTTTCTTGTTTCACTGTCAAACTTCAATTGTATAATTTCCTACATAATATGTATACAAAACATTACCTTGAAGTGGATTAGTAAATCAAAGTTGATGCATAATTAAAACAAGTATTAACATTCTTTCCCAGAAAGAAAATAGTCATGTCATGCATTGCTTATTCTTGAAAGTGAAAAATTTATTATATTCACAGTCTTCCCTTGTAATAGGTTCTAGAGCAAATCACTTGCTTTATTTTCATCTCAATTTTGAGGTACCATTCAGTGGAAAATGCTGGAAATGCTGGTTCTATGTATATTTCCAATAATAGTAATACAAATATCTTAAGGTATTTTTACTAGTCCTTTCTAGTACTGCTATGAGTATAAATGCAGATTTTGCCCAGTTTAGAAGCCGATTAAAGTGGATGAATAAAGTGCTAAGGCTCTATCAAAAAAAATTGTTTTTAGCTTAAGCAACTACCCTGCTTTGTAAGAGCTGAAATAGTAAGAAAAGACTACCTTTCATTCTCACAATCCAAAATCTTGTACCAGTCACTATCTATAAGATAATTTTTTTTTTGTAATACCATAATTATACAAATACATCACATTAAAAGGCATATTTGCACTCTTCCCCCATCCCCAATTTGATAGATTTATTTATTTATTTTGTATCCTATACAGTTTAATTAGGGTGTTTAATCCTGAGGATTCTACTTTTCAATTTTAGAACACACGTTAAAGACATAGGCTATTAATAGTGTTGTATTCGCTAATAAAATTATGTAATGTCTTTTGGGTTTTTGCTGCAACTACTTTTTGGGTTAGTTGAGGGAGGAACTAGAATGGCAGTTTTTCAACTCTGTGGTTCTCGTTTTTTGATTATGCTTCTGGGAAAATAAGAAAAAGTTATCTTGATTTTGCATAGAGTTCATACCCACATAAACCAATTCATTTGAAATCCGAAAATGAGGAGTCTCCTGGCAGGGAATGAGGAAGAAAAAATCTGTTTCTGAAAGTAATCTCTACTGAGCTGTGGATACATTAAAGCTCACCAAAGCAAAGGCTTTTGTATCCCTGGTCATTTTGGCCTTAGGTTCTCATTACAAAATTCACTGCTTATTGATGAGTTAGGTTTTCTTAATGATATTTCACTTATTTAATATTTATTGTATGTACCATCCTTCACTGTCTACTTTGTTTAAAAAACAAATAAGCATTTAATGAAATACAGCTCTGTGAACACTCTTCTGGCCAAGATACACTTCTAAGTGTCACATCTTCAAGTGGAAAAGGCAATTTTCAGCAAGAAATATGAACATGTGTGAGCTTCCAAAATCCCAATGAAGACAGTTCTGGCACTGCTGTTCAAATACAGAATGACTACTCAAGTACAAAATGAGAACTTAAAAACTGTCAGGTAACAAATGAATGCTTAAATGCTGTAAGAAGTCATGTAGTTTTCCCTGAGTTAAATCAGCATTTTCTGCTGTATTCACAGCAGCCAAGTTAAAGAAAATAGCACTTACCCTATCCACAGGCCAAGAACATCTTGCATTTAAGATCAGTGAAAACCATGCTGACCCTGTGTAATGGGCTTTATCCTGTCATAAAATATAAAATTAAAAAGAGGAAAATATAGTCAGAGCAGCGATTTCTCCAAGTCAGAAAAATGACTGGAACTCCTGCAATGGCCTTGTATTGATGTCCTCCAGTGTTTGAAATCAAACAAAGAAAAAAGATGTGCAGAAGGGGTCAAATTATAAATGGGTTATATGAAAGACGTACTACCCCTCTTATAGCCACTCAAATGCAAAAAAGTCAAACAATTAGGGTTTGGAAAAGAAGCATAAGTGAATTCTGTGTACATGCTGACATCTGAATATTGCAGAAGGGGTAAGAGAATGTAAAGGCATGAAAAAAAAATAACTGTCTTTCTTCTAGATATTTGTTCATAGCAACATTATTGCTTTTAGGTCTTTCTATTCTATTAGTGTTATAAAAGCTACATGGAGCTGATACAATAGAAATGGAAAGGTGAGAGGGAAAGCACCAGGCTGAATAACAACAACAAAAAAATAAATTAAATTTGTGTACAAAGACTTTGGTAGAACATTTTTTTCACTCTTGATTGGCCTTCCTTCACAATCTGAATGACTGTTCCCCAGTCAATTACACATCATCAAAAGAATTACTTAACTCATTTGCAGTTAAGGAACACTTAAATGCAAAAAGTGAAACAATCTCCTGCTGGACACTTTCTCCTGTTCAAGTTAAAGACCCAGAAGAGGACATACATAGAATAAAGCCTTCCAAGTTTAAAAAAGCAGTCCTGAAAATCTCCACGTGGCTTCTCCTTAATCAGTCATATTAATAATAAATAATAAATACATTGATCATTAACTGTATTTTATAGTTCTCCTTCATTAAACATTAATTTCTCCATTTCCATCTACCAGAGTTTGGTAGCTTAACGCATGCCCTGTACACAGCAAGGGGTGTGTACACTTACTTGCTGTCTTTCCCACTCTGACCCAGTAACTCTGACATTGATTTCTACATAATGAACAGTCTAAAAGTTGTTATATGAACTGTCAAATCTGACAAAATGTGCTCCTATCCAAGAATAATTTATAGCCTGTGTTTTGGTGGTTTCTCTTGAGGACTGTAGGTTGATCTCCTCAGGAAAGGGAAGATATGAACATAGTTTTCAGGAAAGCTACAGCAAATGGGTGAGATGGCTCCACTTTCTGAACTTCCTTCAGTCATATTAAACAAGAAGAATTTTTTCTAATCTTGGAAAAAACAGTTGTAGCCTTAACCCCAGGCTGTGGATACCAAGTGGGCAACAGCCACCTTTTTATCTCTTTATGAGTTGCAGGATGTATGGCATTTAAGTTATAACTAATAAGGATGAATTTCAGGTTTGTCTCGGTATCCCTGGCACTTTCTAAACTCCCACAAGGTGGCTTACTTCGAGTCGTATGAAGAACTGTAACATGAGTCAGATCTGCACTCAAACTTCAGAAGACAGTGTTGAAAACATAGAGGCAGGCATTTTCAATAGTCATTTTACTAAGAAAACACACATCCTTATTTAATTTTTACTGTTGTACATTGGAATGTGAAATTAATTCAGGATTTAACCTCGACAAGTATGAAGTAGCCAATCTTGAAATAGCAAGACTATTGTATTGCAAGATACATGACTACAAGAAATAGGAAAAACGTGAAGAATTTACAGGCAACACATACCTCATTTCAAAGTCCCTTTCACTAACTCTCTCTGCACTGGTCTGCAATGAGCGGGATAAAGTCAAAAGTGCCTTCCTTTGAACACGAGGGCTTGAACTGATTAACTGTTGGGGTTTTTTTATAATCAGAATATGTTTATATTGCATCTTTAGTCATCATGAGCAATGGTATTGTAACTAAAGCAGTTCTTCTCTTTGGAGAGCAAGGGATGTACACCAGTTTTTTAGAGTTATTCATGCAGAACAGTGACATTTTTAGAACTCTCTTATGTAGTCCTGGACAGAAAACCTCAGGATGTAGTGAGGGGGTTTTTTATTATTTCTTTCTGGTTTTTTTCAGTCTTACCAGTACAAAATTAAAAATGACTAGAAAAAATCCCACCTGTTTTTCTCCCAAAATGCAATAAATATATTGGGGAAAATATAAACACATGAGGGAAAAAAAACCAACAACCAAACGTTTCTGGGGTAGCGGAGAATATTTTTCCTTCTATCCAGAGACACTGTATAGTCCCTGTATCTGAAGACCCATGGATCCATGTCTCCACCCAGGGCTCTCCCCAAGTGAAAGCCACTGATGTGCTGGGGAGGTTTTTCCTCTCCAGACTGGGGACCTTGACCTGTGCCATATCACCGCCAATTACCAGCAGCTTCTAACAGCCCTTTAGATCAGACCAGAGCATAATATCTGTTCCAATATACAGAGAAAATGTTCTTCATCCAGAAATAGGTATCAGACTGGTTTTTTTTACTTGTATAACATTCTTTGGAGATGGTAAGATCTTCTGTAGCAGTCCTCTACTAAAAAAAAATTGTGCTTTTAGGAGGAAAACAATCTTACTCTGATTAAAGTCTTAAATTGTCTGCTTAGATTTTTATTTTTATTATTAAATATACTGCATCAAGCACATTCTCAAAGTGAGAAAGAGATGTACATGCACCTGTCTACAAAATTAGAATAATCCCTCTGTGGACATACTTAAGTGAATGTCATTTTGCTCGGTGCACCAGCATTTTGAAGGCTATAGGTTTGCAATCTATTGTAATATGGAATTAAAAACTACATAAAGACTCTAGACATTTCTATGAAATAAAATTTTTCATTATATTGTTGGTACTGCCAACTGTGTTTTTAGGCTGAAAATTTTTGAAGTCTGAAGTTAGTGACATTTGGAGTCCTCCCATGAAAAAATGTTAGTCTTAACAGCTATCACTCTGTGAGGGCAGTGACCTCCCAGAAAAGGTACTCAAATTTGTTATCCCCATAAATTTGTCAGACAAGTTCCTAGAGAGTGAAGCCATCCAGATTATAATCTCCAACAAATGCTGAGCATGTGAATTTCCTGATTCATGCAATACTGAGGATGTATCATCAAATAAACAATCTGTAGCTAGACACCCAGCAAATCTTTTAGCAGCAAAGAGGGTAGCCATTTAAGCCACATAATACTTTTAGTTGTATATCTTTCTAAAATTAGAGACTGTGGGGGTTTATTATGCTTTACTTGCCAGGCTTCACTACTAAAAAATTCTGTTTACTAAATAATTTTTAAGTTTAACCTTGGTTACTAGTTAATAGGTACTAGCTATTCCTTTTCAAGACAATCCACAGATTTTGTAAGTCTACTGTTTGCGATAGATTTTCAAATACCTAAAAAACTTTTAATGATAAGCAACCCTGAAACCCTTAAGAAAAGTAAAATTTTTTATATCGACTCATATCTCACAGAAAGCAAATTGAAAACTAAATCCTAAAGATTAATCTGAGTATTGAATGGTATAACTGTGGACTTAAATATTTTTTTACAATGCAGAAAACATGTTGGAAAATTATTTTCCATTCTTATAAAAACCAAGGAGTATTCCAGTATATTTTGTAGCCCATAAGAAATCTAAAAACATGATTTTTCTCTCATCTGCAACTGCTTTAATAT
>JAOXJM010000004.1:5679360-5697097 GCA_026413425.1 Tringa solitaria
AGCACTTGTGGGAAGAAAATGAGTCTGGCACATTTCAGGAACAGGAAAAGAACAGACACTAAATTGGTAAATGTGTGATTAGGATAAGAAAGCAAGATCTCTTATTAAGTTTCTGAAAATGCTGTTGTAAGACCTGCCGGTTTTTCAGCTAAATTAGTCTTCATAAAATAGCAATACTGTTGTCATGAAATATCTGGGGAGATTAAAAAAAAAGCACTCTGCAGCTATCTACTTTTATCTGAAAGAATCTTGGATGCTTCCTCCAGCTGTGAAAGCTAAACTGTCTCTTTGAAAGGACATTTCTGTAAATACTATGTACTTAACTACCACTTCCACTTCAAAAGAAAAGTGCCCACTTGTATTACTGTCTGGCTCCTCTAAGTCATTTCATCACTTTTATATTGAAGAAATCAGTTCCAGCATGAAAGAGAGGAAAACTTTAGAAAGTTTCACTTCTCAGTGTGCAGCACTGCCATGACAGCCCATCCTACTATGTACCAGTTTTCCCAAAACATAACAGTTAAGGCATTCTTAGGCTTGGTAGCACCATATTGCCCTTTCTTGCTTGTCTTTCTCTTTTGGTCTTAAAGTTGCTTGGACAAGCTTACCAGCCCTGCTGGGGGTTATTATAACAATCATAATTAGCACTGAAATTGTCTTTGTTTTCACTATGATCAAGAAGGCACAATGACAGGGGCTCCTCTATCATCACTGCAAAGAGAGAACCAGATACTTATTTTCATTTACATCACATGTGCCAGGAGAAGTGACAGCAAGCACACATATATACATTCATTTCTTTCAGTCACACTCCAAACTACACAAAAATCAGGAAATTTTATTCCAACACTGCCAAAAAGAAAGCAAACAAAAAACAACAATCAAAACAGAGCAAGTCAACAAAAAATGTTTTCCATTTTAATAAAACAAACAAACATCTGGAGAAATAAACAAAAACTCATGTTTTCCAACCAAACCTATCTGACAGTTTAGAGAAAACAGAAAATGCCAATTTTGCCATGTGGAGTTTTCAATTTACACTAGAATTGGAGTTGTGATGTTGCAGGTTGTGAAGGTTCTGCCTGCACACATCCCTATCACGGGCAGTCCTCAGTCCCTGGATCATGCAGGAGCCCTGCAGCTAATCTGCACAGATGAAACAAGGGACTGGTGTGAGAAAAGAGACTGATTTACATTAAAGAGATTGACTGGACACGTGACAGATTTACAAGAACTTGATTGACTCAAGTCCACAACCGCTCTGCAGCAAAGTGGCTGAATAATGCACATGGGAACTCTTTGTGAGGGGTCTGAGGCAGTTTTGGGGAATTGCCCAAGGAAGATTCTCCTGTGCTTAGACCAGCAGAGAGGCACTGTTTGCATACCAGGATATCTTGATTAACTCCCTGGAGGGGGAAGGAGACTAGGAAAGTTAGGAGACACTATGCAGTTCCTGCTGTAGTCCGAAGAACTGGCAAAACTCTATGCACATAACTTTAAATTGGTATTAGAATCTGTTCCCACATATCACAGAATAACAGTTTTGTGCATCTGAGCTAATCCATCTGAAAGTATCATTGCAAGGATGTTAGAGGTGGAAATTCCCATTGTCTCTTGGACAATACCTGGAGACTGTGTTCAATGGATTAGATTTCCCATGGGAAGGTTAACTCTACACCAATAATCCCAATAATTTAGTTGTGTTGTTTTTTCTAGTTGACATTTTGTCTATGAGCAACTGAGCAACCAGTGCTAGAACAGAAACTGTACTCACAGTCAAAGAATGGGCCAGGAAACAATCTGCACTAGCAGCTTTGCAGAATGATATTATACCTCCTTGGATCTTAAACGTCTGGGGACATTATCATTCCACCTTATATATAATGCTCTCAATTATATGGTCAAGCACTGTTTTTTTCTTGCCTCCACTAAAATTTCCAGCTGAGGGGCATAATTTAAATACCTAAAAATTGAATATGCTTAAATCTATGCAGATTGAGTACCTGAAATGATTTTACAGTTCTGCAATCACTTTTGATAGAATTTCACCTTGTACAAATGAGACAAAGGAATCTAAAAGGTTCTCTCACATGCATTTGAAGAGAAGTCTATGCATTATTTTAATGTCGAAATTAATAAACTGGAGTCTTAGACAAAATTTGCATGATTTTTTTTAACTCCTAATATTTATATGCTCTGAAGATTAAAATGACTATAGCATAGACTATTTTAATGACCACTCAATCAAGAGAGGTCACTGCCTTTTAAGTCAACCTTGGGAATGAAGAACAGAATATCATAGTCCTTGTTTTACATCTGCCTAGAAAATTAATGATGCATTAAAACTTAATGGCTGTAGAGTCCATCACCCCTCATAAATGGTCCATCTCGATGTGTCACTGTGTACATTAAAATGATGTGTCTTAGAATAAATGAGAGAGTGACCAAAAATTAACCCAATACTCAATGCAATTATTGTGAGGTGATGACTTGACGAGCCATTCTAACTTCTGACAGTGATTGAAATGCTATTATGCTTCCCCACTGCCTTATTTAGGAATGAGTTCTATATAGAGGACCAAAGTCAACCCACAAAGTGACTAGCACCAACAAAACACAAATCAGACCCCATTAGGATTTTATAAAATGTCATTATAATGTCAATTAAAAGACTAAGCGTCATGAAGTGGCAAAAATATTTTATATTCTATAGTATTTATTCTATGCATGACAAGTATTTATAATACTTCCACTTTTGAAGTGGAATTCCTCCCTCTGGATGGCACCCCTTCCCACCAGTGTGTTGATCGTCACCACTCATCTTGGTGTCATTGACAAAGTTGGTGAGGGTGCACTCCATTCCACTGTCCATGTCACTGACAAAGCTGTTAAACAGTGCCAGTCCCAGTACTGACCCCTGAGGAACACTATTTGTCACTGGTTTCCATCTGGACATTGAGCAGTTGACTGCAACTCTTTGTGTGTGACCATCCAACCAATTCCTTAACCAGCAAGTGGTCCACCCATCAAATTCATTTCTCTCCAATGTAGAGATTCTGCCAACAATTTGGGCTAGAGAAGCCTCATTTTTCATTTAAGTTTCAGAGATTGAATTCCATAGATAGACCTTAAGGCATAACCTATTCTCCTACCATATATATGTTTCAGGGCAAATTGTGGTGGAGTCTTGATACTGAAGTAAACTGAAAAGAAGTTATTCATTGGTCTGAATATGACATATACAAAAATTTTTACTGATAGCTGTTTGACATCTGAACATAGCAGTCATTTACAGGCTAGTTGTCTACGGGCTGCACAGATTAAGTGCCTCTTTATACAGCAATGCTCTGTAGGTCTCAGAACCAGGCCATCACTTTCCTTCATCTCTATTCAAGTTTTAGTAATGGATCATGCTCAACGATAATTTTTTTTTATTGTGTAGGATTTTAAGAACAGTGTGGCGTTACATGATAAGCACTACTATTTTTTTCTTGGCCTTTGAAAATAAACGTGCTTGTAACCAGCAAATGAATTGTAAAAGTAAAATATAATCAGAAATTATTGCTCTCTTTGCAAAATTAAGTTTTCTTCTAATCTAAGGGAATCTCTGGTAACCACAAAAAGAGCCTCTAGAGCTTAATTGTAGAAAATTTTTTTCTGTTAATATTGAATTATTGACCTTCTTGTATAAGTACTGCTAGTTCAGGCAATTTCTGTACCAACAAGAAAGTTTAGCATTCAAAAAAAACTTGATTAAAAAATAGAATAACTGCAGAATTTTGCATATTTGTGATTTCCAGGTATAAGCATATTCTTTATGTGAAAAAACACATAAATCATTGCCTAGCAACAATTGCAGCTGTGCCTGCAATGTCCCAATAACTTAAAACCAATGTAAATGTGGGCTGCTGCCCAAATGGCTGGTTTCTTCCTGAGACTCTCACTCTGGTTTGGTAGCTCTCAGACCAGCTTCCCTCATGACTGGCAGTGACGGCATGATGTTTGGGGACCTTATGATCAGGGCTGAGAGGAAGAGAACTACCTTTCCCATTGAGAATAACCCATGCATGGTTCACTTTAAATAAGTCATGAAATCAAAGCATGAATCATATGTTAATATTATATATTCAAATGTATATTATGAATAATTTACTATGACAAGTTAAATTCTTCTGTATTTTTTCTTCCAGAAAATTTACTTCAATCAGATAAGGAATTTCCCAGTTTCTACATGAAGTTGTCCATGATTCTTTTAAAATGTATTAAGAAAAGGACAGATCTCAACTTTTGCTATGGTCTTTAAATATCAATCAGGTTCCTTCTAAAAGAGATCATGTTCATTAGCATTTATTTTCTTTCCCGTGAATATCATTGCAGCCAATTTTTCTAGTAAATTTTATTTTGTTTTCCTTACAGTGCTGTTTTACATCATTGTCGTACAAACCCATATGGGATTTAAATCTAAATGGATATGTTTGTTATAGAGCTTTCAAAATACTATGATTGCCTGCAAAATAAAATATTAAAGAGATGCATTATACATTTTTACTTGCAAATCTCCAGCGGATGCTGGTTATCTGCTATCTTCTACCTGAAAAACACTGTTTCAGAATTCCAAAAGAAATACTACCCTAATTCTACCCTTCCAAATATTTTGGAAGCTGTAAGATATCTCTACTTGCACATCTCCATCAAGCTGCCAACTTTGCATATATTTTTCTGAATTATTAAGAATATGCTCAAGATTATAGGAAGTGTGTCTCTGTTTGACATGGTCTGCCTTGAATAGCTGTTAAAAGCAATCAAAATTTTATATTTTTCTAGAAAAATAGAACACCATATGAAAATGTGAACTAGTTGATCTGATCAAGAGATACATTCAAACTTTACTGTTGCCTTTGAAGCAGAGAAGACAAAAGATTTGGACAAAATTTTTTGTATTTCTAAATTTTGTCTTTATTTCTAAAGTGAAGCCACTTTTCTACATCAGAATTAGTTAAATAACTCACCATGTATATTATCTTTCACCATAACATTTATGGAAACGTATACAAGCTAGATCTCTGGAGACAACACATAAAATTCCAATTTAAGCCACTGTAGTAATTTTTTGCCATTTTTTCATTACAAAGTCCTCCAGAAATAAAGTTTTGAAATAGAAAGACTATCATCTTCATATCTCTCAGGGTCCTATCAAAATTACAGCTCTATGAGTTGCATAATTATAGTTTTGAGTTCTAATAGTTTCAGAATGATGCTGCTTGCAGTATATTAGAACTCCAAAGCTGTCTTACAGTTAAGACAAGATTATTCTAAAAACACATCCTCTAAACAGAAAAATAAATTTGGTCACTCTTTTGGTTTCTTAGCCCACAGCAAACTTTGCCTCATATCAAAACACATGCTAGGAGTCAAAGGGAAAAGAAGCAGCTCAGTTAATTGAGGAAATACTAATAAAAAAAAGTTTCTCCTACTGTGAAGGTGTGGAAGTACTGAAATAGTCAGTGTGAATGTAGGACCACTTAGGAGCCATTTTATTCCTACCATGTTGATCTTCTGGTTTGGAAAGCAGCTAAAGTCTTAGCTACATGAAGACAAGCTGTCATATAGTCCATGACAAGAAGTACAGATGTGTAGCTATAACTGTGCTAAGCTCTTTCTATTTCAACCTTTATCCTCAATGAAAAAAAGAGTCAAGAAGAGTCAGAGGTGCCTCCCCAATATCTGTAAAGATTAATAAAGTCTTTATGCCTCTTTCAAGACCCTGAGTCCATACTACTACTTCCTCTTAAAGAAAGACATTTCACAGATCTGATGGCATAGCCGCAAAGATGTAAGCCAAACTAAAGCTTTCTTTCTACCCGTCACAACGATTAACCTTTTCCCTCAGATCTCCAAAGGCGAGATGAAAGATCCCTAAAGATCAGAATTCCAGCAAGAGAGTGTGACCCACTCTATTAAGGACTTTAAACATTAAGACTAAAACCTTTAACTCCACCAAAATGCCAACAAGCAGTTTGTGCACAGTAAAGCAGCAGGAAGGATCAAAAAACCTCCACCCAAACTTCGTATTTCATTGCCCTACTGTATTCTGCACAAGCTGGAGGCAATTGCTAAGCTTTTTTACCAGTGTAGTTTAGAGTACATTTGAAGTAGTTTGACCATGATATAACAAAGACTTGCAATAATTTTATGTCAAAGGAGAAGGAGTGCTGCAGTCCAGTGGCATTGTAAGGCTAGCAAAGAAACCAGCCTGAACAGGACTTCCTCTTGCTTGTTCAGTGACAAGCTGCACACCTTCTGCTGGAAAATCAAAGAGACCTGTAGAACAGCCTCGCTATTCTCATATTTTTCCTATGGTTGGTCGTAAGCATTGGGGTTTAGGCCCTGCACAACTCCATTGGGATGAAAAACATTGCTCAAAGATATAGTGCAAGGGTATAATGATTATCCTCCTTTATGATTTATGAGATGATTTCATTTGGCATTTAATCTGGAATATTGATAATATTTAAAGGATTTGGTTTTTTCCTCCTTTTGACATGATTCCTGGTCATACCAGTGAAGACCTATTTTGTGAGCTGAAAACATCTGTACTTCCAGTATATTATAAGCAGACTTATAAATACTGTGTTTTTCTTAGTGTTACGGAGAAGAAGAAATACAATACAATACCAGAGCCTAATGCTTGATAAAACAGCAAAAATCAAATATACTCCTGTACAATCTGTACAATTCTAATACATATTTTACTGGAGGATGCATGCACTTCTTTGGGGTGAAAACCAGATGTTATTTGCAAGTGTATCACAACCGGAACAGAAGTTTTAATCATGATGTAAGCATTTAGGTATTAACATTCTACAAAAGAAAGGTATCGTTATTATTCAAACGGTTGCTTCTAAAGTATCATTATATATTTTTTTTAAATATTTCAATGGTATCCACTAGTGTTCTAATAGTCTTTACTAATAGTCTCTGTTCAAGAGAAAAATTAAGGTAATACCAAATACAAGGAAAGACTTAGTCACTGAGAGAGATGTACACAACAGCCAGAAAGCCATATGGCAAAAAATCTTCTAATCTGCCTATAAAAGACGATGCTGCCACTCAGTCTTTATAAACTACTTCCAGGCTGCTACATCTTCATGATCACAAGTTTCTACAATCTGGAAATTTTGCTATTCACATTAACAATGTTCTTCAAATCACAGTATTTTTTGCTAAATTTGCAAGAGTTACATAATATGATGATATCCAACATATATGCAGAAAAATTAAAGGGTAGCCAGTGCAAAATACCAAAATACCTTATGTATGTAAAGATTTTGTAAGTCTCGGCATTATTTGACTTATTTTGTAACAGATTATAAAACCCAACAGTATGGTAAATAATGTATATGTATCTATCCATCTATCTATGCATCTATCTACCTATCTAAATACAAGATAAATTTAAAACTGTCTTGAACATGAAATACATTTCATCTTCCCACACAACCAACCATGTAGAAATAAGAGTTTACCTTTGACTTCATTGCTAGGCTAATTCTTATACAGGTGCAATGGGCACAAGCTAGAACAGAGGAAGTTCTGTCTCAACATGAGGAAAAACTTCTTTACCTTGAGGGCGGCAGAGCACTGGAACAGGCTGCCCAGAGAGGTTGTGGAGTCTCCTCCTCTGGAGACATTCAAAACCTGCCTGGACACATTTCTGTGCAACCTGCTCTAGGTGATCTTACTCTGGCAGGATAGTTGGACTAGATGATCTCCAGAGGTCCCTTCCAAGCCCATATCATTCTGTGATTGCGTGAAAATAATTACACTGAGAACCCCCACAGTTCTGAATCCTCAAAAGTATCAGCCAAGAGTTGTTGTAGTCTAATCACTATGACATTTTAAGTAGTTTCTATAAACTGAAAGGACTTTACTGCAAATACCATTTATTAACTCAATAGCTCTACTACTCAGCCTCCAATGATGTCAACATGCACAGAACACTGAAGACTACTCTACAGAATTATCCCCACCTACATAAACAATACTTTTCCAGGAAACCCAAAATTTTTTTCTTTAAAGTAGTTTTATCCCAGTGTAGAATTCCAGGCTTTATACATTCAAATATTTTGTGCTTTAGTTTGTTGTCAATAAGCTAGAGAAAAAGCTAGTAATCTCATTTCTGATAAATTTGTGAATTTGTTCAATCTAAAATCCAAAGAAAATGTCATATTTACTTTTTAAATACTTTGGCGGTGCTTTTTTTTCCCCACCAGAAAAGTCCAGGGAATTTTATGGCCTTACTGTAGAAACTCTAAGAGGAAAATATCAGTATTGCATTTATTCTATGTGAACTGTTAAAGCTTATGTGAAATGATGATGAGTATTACCATTTTCAATATTGCCGATTTTTCAAATTATCGATTTAATAGAAGTTCACAGTGCCTTTGAAACATTTTAAAAAGACTCCACAAAAGCTTCTGCTTTGCCATCTGAACTGTAGCCTTATCTTTCCAAAATAAGCAGTCAATGCAATGGTTTGCCATACATCATCAGGGTTATTTCTAAATTACTCATTAATTTAGGAAAACTTGACTTGCTCATTTTTTATTTTTCCAAATAAAAACTTTTTTTAAAACAGATCTAATTTCAAGCATTACATTCACACATTTCTTAGGCTTTTTCTCATGAGTCAAATGTGCAATAATGAATTGAATGCTTCTTCCAAGACGGAAGGAGAAATGCTCCAAGGCAGACAGAATGAACAAAGCATCAATCTGCCACTGCAGTCAATCAAGCCTGACAAGAACTCATCATTAATTTTGAAAGGAACTTCAACACATGGACTGACAGGGTGAAACTTCCATATATATTCTCTGTTGGTGGTTTTGGACTGAAACTCCGGATATTTTCCTCCAGGCTTTTGTTTTTCTTTTAATCAGGAACTGCTACGCTGTTGTCAAGCACTGTAACAATACTTTCAACTAGTGTGCTTGTCACTACAATGTCTGCAGCAATTTATCTTTATTTCATTTTAATTTCAATACCTATAGCTGATGACCTTAATAGTCGTATTTTTAAGAAACAGTAGTTCTATACAAACAAAATAAACAGTTGAAAGGATATTGATATTACTCTTATTGAAAGCTTCACTGTTCCAAAGGCAGCAGCCCCAAAACAGTTACATACAAAATAGTTCTGCATGCTAAAAGCTGCCTAAAAAAAGTTTCCTGGGCAGCTTAAATAACACTAAGAAGAAAGTAGTAAGACTGTAAGTCTTACTATAGAAAGCAGAAAAAGCAGAAAAATCAGGCTCTTTATAAACCTTGACGCTAAACTTTTTTATTATGAAGACAAAGCACCACCTGTGACCTTTAAGAGATTTATTTTGTTCCCTCACCCCTTCTCCCATGCAAAGGATGAAAACATTATTCATTCCATACACTGCTTTTTATTTTCTTCTCAACACATCCATTATGTTTCAAATAAACACTTTTTTCCCCAACTCTGGAGTTCTTAAATAACTTCTTCAAACACTGAGAAGTGTTGACAAAACTGTGAATAATGTTCAGCTGAATTGTATGTGTCAGAAAGAAACACCTCACCTACAAGCACATATTTCCCCTGAGACAATATGTTAAAGCAATGCAAACTTCAATACTACAGCTCCCCAGGACAGCCATCTTACCCAGGTATGACCAGTATGATCATGTCACAGTGTCCTTACAAAAAAAAAATATTCACACTTTAGCTGTTAACCAGATATTTCAGCAAAATTATTTTAATTGGAGCACACTATGATTCATTTAGCAAATATCATTGCATTTTATAGGTGACTGTAATTAGTTTGACTCATCTAATGTTTATACGAACTGTTGTCAGCCTTACCTCCATCCTTGGAAATGTTATGGAACAGCTCAACCTGGATGTCATCTCTAAGCATATAGAAGAAAAGGTCATCAGGAGTGGTCAGCATGGATTCACCAAGGAGAAACCATGCTTGACCAATCCGATAGCCTTCTACAATATGCTGACTGGCTGGGTGGATGAGGGCAGAGTGGTGTATATTGTCTGACTTGACTTCAGCAAGGCTTTTGACACTGTCTCTCATAACTTCCTCACAGGCAAGCTTAGGAAGTGTGGGTTAGATGAGAAGACAGTGAGGTGGACTGAGAACTGGCTGAGTGGCAGAGCTGAGAGGGTTATGATCAGCAGCGCAGTGTCCAGCTGGAGGCCTGTAACTAATGGTGTTCCCCAGGGATCAGTACTGAGTCCAGTCCTCTTCAATATATATCAACAACCTGGATGAGGAGACAGAGTGTACCCTCAGCAAGTTTGCTGATGGTACAAAACTGGAAGGGGTGGCCGACATGCCAGAAGGCTGTGTTGCCATTCACCAAGACCTAGACAGGCTAGAGAGTTGGGCAGAGAGGAACCTGATGAAATTCAACAAGGGCAAGTGTAGGGTGCTGCACCTAGTGAGAAATAATCCCATACAATGGTACAGGTTAGGGGTTGACCTGCTGGAAAACAGCTCTGCAGAGAGAGACCTTGAAGTCCTGGTGGACATCAAGTTGACCATGAGCCAGCAATGTACCCTTGTGATCAAGAAGGCCAATGGTCTCCTGAGGTACACTGAGAAAAGTTTAGCCAGCATGTTGAGGGAGGTTATCCTCCCCCTCTACTTGACCCTGTCGAGGCCACATCTAGAATATTGTGCCAAGTTCTGGGCCCTCCAGTTCAAGAAGAACAGGGAACCGCTGGAAAGAGTTCAGTGGACGGCTACAAAGATGATCAAGGGAATGGAGCACATCTCTTAAAGACTGAGAGAACTGGGTCTGTTAGTCTGGAGAAGACCTAGAGGGGATCTGATCAATGTCTATAAATATCTAAAGGGTGGGGTCAAGAGGGTGGGGTCAGGCTCTTCTCAGTGATGCCTAGTGACAGGACAAAGAGCAATGGACACAAGGTGGAACACAGGAAGTTCTGTCTCAACATCAGGCAAAACTTCTTTAATTTGAGGGTGGCAGAGCACTGGAACAGGTTGCCCAGAGAGGTTGTGGAGTCTCCTTCTCTGGAGATATTCAAAACCCTCCTGGGTGTGTTTCTGTCCAGCCTGCTCCGGGTGAACATGCTCTAGCAGGGGGTTAGACTAGATGACCTCTGAAGGTCCGTTCCAGCCCCTAGAATTCTGTGATTCTGTTATTAAGTATTTAGTAATCATGTTTTAACAGTTTATATTAGATGTGTAGTGTATAATTTCATAATATCCTTATTTCTTAATAGTTTTTCATTGGTGGTTTGTTCTCCCATGATCTGCTCTTTAATTACATAGAAGTATGTATAAGCAAGTTACTATCTAGGATGATTTCTGGAGGCTTCTTCGGTAAGGGCACAGAGATACTGACATGCTGCTGAATGTTGCACTTCCAGTAAATCTGCAAAGCATTTCTTGACTGTGCACCCTCTGCAGTTAAAATGAGGAATGAAACTCCCTTTCCTTTCTCACACAAAGGAACAGATAATTGTGAGATGTTGGTTTACATACATTTGGATGCACTGATTTTAAGAAATATTGTTCTATTCCCATCTATGACCTCTCTGCATACCATTGCAGATTTTTACCTCCTACTTTCTTCCAAGGCTTCTGCTATTATGTTTGAACAATACATACACCTACACCCTGTTGTCATTCAAAGTAATTAAGAATGGAAAGTTTCTTCTGTTCTCCATCAAGTGCAGATTTTTTCAAAAGAAAAAGCAAAATGGTTTCCTACTCTTTTTTAAGAGTAGAGACACTGGCATGTTATGCTTCAGCCCATGTAACAGCAGATAACCACAATGCTTTGATCTAGCTTCTATTGGAAAAAACTAGCCTTTACACACTGGACAAAGTTTTCCAAATTGTTTTAAAAAGCTCATGTTCCATTTCTGGCTTGGTAGTCACTGAACAAGTTCAATCTCAAATATAAAATTCTAAGAAAACAAGCAAAACCAAAAAGAAACCTCTCAAAGAAATCAGAACAACAACAAACAGATAAACTAGCTATGTTGCTATTAAGAACACAGGAAAGGAAGTTTCAGCCAGAGAAATGCACTGGAAACAAGGAATTTACATGAAACTCACTGTTTGAAAAACAAAACCTTCAAGCTAAAACACTGCTAATACAGTCTGTGAAAACATACTGTCTTCACTAGTCCTAACAGTGATGGTTACTTACCCAACCGTCTCAATGCCAGGGGAACTGTACAGCACACCCGTCAAACCACCAAAACAGTAAAAAGCTTCTGGGAATATGTTTTTTCGTTCTTCTAAAACAAACACATTTAAAACAAACACCATCTGAATCTCCAAAAATACACACTACTGTGAAAAAATCAGCAGCAAAAGAGAAGCAAACTGAAGACCAATACCTCATGCAGAAAAAAATTGATTCACGCCTTTCCATAGCATTAAAGTTAAAGCCAAGTAAACTTTTTGAAATGTTGAGGGATTTTTGTATTCTATCTAGAGAGTTAAAAGAGGCTAAAATACTGAACCAAGTAGTGGTCCCAGTTGGAGGTGTACCTGCTAAACAATTTTGGTTTCAGGTGGGTAGGCAGCTGTCCCCAAAGCATGCAATTTAATGGCTTCACAGTGGCCACTGTGCTTTAAAATTCATAATAGTAGCAAGCTGTCTTGATCTTTTGGTGCTTTGAAATACAAGCCATGTGATGTGCAAGAACAAGTGACAGATCAGCATCACTTTCATCAAGTGACTGAGCTGTCCCCAAGTTTCTCAAATCAGTGTTGATTGTTAATATTTTGCTTGCCTTGCATGAAGGCATAAGCACTCTAAAATAGTACAGCCAGCAATGTTACAAAATGTGTTTTACAACATTTTTTTGTTAAGGTGTAATATTCTTCAGTCTTTTGCAATGCAACTAAGCATAAATATATACATTTACATAAGTATATGTAATCACAAAAGGGCTGAGAGCTGCACACAGAGGGGAAAACACTTGGAAACAGTAAAATCAGCAAGATAAGAATAGGAAATTGAGAAGCAGAATGGAACCAGATAATCATACAGAATAAGCAAGAAAGGAGCCCAGTGAATCCAGAAAAGGTACTGGTCTCCAAAATAATTTAAACTATGTCAAGGGAATATGAATTCATCCGTTTTTGTTTTGGGAGAAGAGCATAAAACATCAACAATGGGAAAGGAAAGCTGTGGAGGAAAGATTTCAAGTCCAGTTCCTGGTTTCCAGCTGGCTCTGCCACAAGCATCCTTGCAATATTTTCTGCTGGGCCAAGCTCAGACCCACCAAAGTGTTGTTCTGCTGGTTTCTGGGCCTATGTTGCATGTGTTTTATCAGTTTGTATTGACTAGTGTAATCTAGGCACAAAACATACCTGATCTAGTTGCAAAAGTCTTATCTCATGACCTATCCTGTATGGACTTTATCCTTATGTCAATATCATAGAATTGTGATGTAAGCTATCTTAGATCATGCCACACAGTCTACCAGAAGAGATGTATTCTCACAAGATCCTCCCTCTTCCACATGACGCAGGAGAAATAAATGAAAAAGCATTTTCTTTTGGCTTGGTCTTGAGACAAGATGTTCTACACCATAGGGTCCCCTTTGCCTGCTCCTTTAAAAAAAAAAAAAAATCAGCAAGCACAGAATATGACAAGATGCTCCAACAACTTACAAAAACTCCAGGAACACAAGATGACTGATATCTATGTTCAAAGAAACCACTTATCATACAGAACAGTAAAGTTCCATTGAATGAATTCCAAGTCTCCAAGCCAGAAAACAGAGAAAGTGAACTGGCCTCAGGCAATCAGCAATCCCAAAATTTACTTTACATTCACAACAGGGAAATCAGTCCCATATTTTTGGGGATATAAAGATATTAAATTTGGATTAAATAAAACAGTCCTGACAGCATAAGCCAAATAAACATTATTTGCCCAGGGTAATCAGGACAGTGAGAAATGAACTATTTACATTAATAATCTGTTACAAGTAAGATTATTTTGTTTGCAGAGGCATTCCTAAATGACCCCAAATACCATACTATATATATGCTACACTTCTGAGATTTACAAATTGAGGGAGCTAAAAGAACATTGCAAATACTTCTAGATTCATTGGAACTGAAAAAGAGGATGAAGAGTGAATACTTGTTATTCATTTTACAAAACGTAAACCTCACGATTCAATGGTAAATTTGCTCCCTACAATCCAATGCTAACGCTGGGAACTGTACTCAGATCTGTGAATTTCAGAAATATGTCCTGAATTTTACTGCAATTTTCTATTTAGCAGCCTACCCCTGAAATGTTATTATTAGCTTTCCCAAAAAGCTTACATAGCAGAAACATCCTAAAACACACATTTATCAGAAGATGTAATTTTAGTGTAAATTTATTGCCCACAGGAAGAGCTTTTGTAGGTTATATACATTTTTGTACCCTGAGTTCTAAATGCTTTGGTGATTAGTTTATTTATTTACTTTATAAGACATAGATGACCACTGCAACATTAACTGACCATTTGCCATCACTTTTTTTGTTCTCACTGCAAGACTTGAGGTGTCTGGTTTTGATAATTGGCTAATACTTGTCCAAACTGACTTCTGCTTTAAATCCAAGAGTAACGGCAGAATGAGTTTCCAGATTTACTTTTTAACAATATATAAGAAACAAGCTATTAGAGAAACTATGCTACTGATTTTCTTTTCTAAATGATTCTCTCTGGATTTCATTGTCCTTTTGTCCCCCTATGCTTCTCTTGCTGAGAAGCTATTTCTACAGTATAAGAAAATACAAACTGATGATTTCAGCATGTGTTTAGGCACTGCTCTACATGGAGACTTAAACTATTCAGTGAAGTCTGAAAATGTTTAATTTTTAATTCCCATACCATTGAAATAAATTAATATAATTTTAAGATTTGAGCATTATTAATACAAAATTCTTGCAGGAATTACTTGTTTCCCCAGCATAAGATGATAAAAAGTATGATATATATTAATACTCTAGTTATCAACAAAATTTAATAATACTTTTTAAAAGAGTTTTAGCTCCCCATAGGTTTCCCTCATTAGTCTTTCTTCTATCTCTCAATGGCAATAAGATTATAAGAGCAGATCAACAATAAATTCCAGGATACCTATAACCTGCTTTCTGATGTATGTTAGAGGGAGAGATGATGTTTACTGTAGCGCAATAGTGAAGAGTTGCATGACTCACAAAATTCAAAATCTGAATTTCACCACAATGTATATGTACTCATTTGTTCAACCTGCACTAGTTGCACTGCCAGAACAGCCAACAAAATATCTCTCATGTATTTCTAGTTGAAATATCTTGATTTAAACAATATTTTTAAAATTACTGGATGTTCTATTCAGTAGAATGTTCTCATCAGCTTCCCCATCATGATCAGGTGGCCTGTAATAAAAACCCACAGGACAGCAAAGAGTTGGGAAACAAAATATAGCATCAATGGAATTCACTCTTGAACTAGTCACAATATTACCATATTTCTAACTTGACAAACACTACACTTTCCATTCTATAGACTGTTTCAAATTTTCAAAAACGTTTCTTCCATTTAGGGGAAACAATTGTGGCAAAGGAGTTCTCAGGAACTACATTTTTGAAATAGTGATGAGAAATCTTGGACATTTTGACTCAAACAGTTCTAACTATTCCCTTTTCCTAAAGGTAACCAGGAGTGGAGAAAGGATGGTTCAATGAAGATGTTAGTGGCTGTGTTCTCCTGGAGGCCTGTCTAAAAACCGACAAAGTCATTTTCCAATTCCCTTTAAAATGGATTTGGGAAACATTTATTAGTTCTTCCTGAAGTGCCTGTAATTACTCTTTCTTTGCTGCTCAGTGTACGCCTGCAGGCTGTTTTGCACACACTATCTATTGTCATTCTGTGCAATGTGCTTTGACAGTAGATTTTAAGACTCCAATCCAAAAAAGTTTAGATGTACTTTGTGATCCTAACCTACCCAAAGTTGCTACAGTTGATTTTGAGAATCCCTTCAAATCAAATTTTACAGAAGTTGTAACTGATGTTCATTGTTAATATGGCTTTAATTATTTTGTTTATAATTATAATTTTATTTGTACTACAGAGAATATATTATTTATATATTTATACTACAAAGTGCTTAAAGACTAGGATATGGTAGCATTAATTATGTGGAATAGTTCTTTAACCAAAAACTCACCCTTTAGTAGCACTGGCTGGTTTTCATAAAGTATTCCTACACTAAGTTTGAGTTTGATCAGGAGAGTAGTGTTAAAGTAACTCTTCATCAGCCTCACTTAGAAATTCAGTTCATGTTTTGTAAGTCTGGAAGGACAAGAATTTGATTCTTTTTAGAAAAAAACTGAACCAGAAAACACTCTCCAGGAGTATATCTAAAGCATCCAAGCACTAACAGGCATTCCATCCACAGTATCAGATTAGAGCTAGTTGGAAAAATAAAATCCTTAAGATTGAGTGCTTATTATTAATCTGCAGTGCTTTGCTGTACAGATTTGTACCTATCTTGCTGTAGTATTTGGTAACATAGACATAACCATATATCTAAACTGGGTATTTTCATGGTGTAGTTTTATTTCAAGCTGGTCTGATACAACCCAAGCTTTATGGGAGAGAAACCCCATCTGGCATTCAGAGATTTTTAGCAACATTTTTCCAGTATCCATATTAAAATAATAGATACAGTCCAAGTTTCAGAAGTAATGTCTGTCTGTTTACTTCACTGATTATTTCTGGATGTTCCATTTCTTTCCATGCCTATGTAAAACTATGCAGAAAATCTTATTTTCAGAAAGACAGCTCATTTGTTGAAATTAATCAGTTTCATTCCAAACATTCATTAATTTTACAATTATCTTTCAGTTTTTGATCTGCATCATGAACTAAGAAAGAACTCTGCACACTATAATCACTTATCTTAGAAAAAAGGCATTGCAAGAAATTTTTAGCTTCAAAGTCCTAGGCTCTATTTGTTTTCTCTCAGCAAATAAAGCTATTTTCCAGAGGAGAATTTAATCAATATACTATAATAGCTATTTAAAGCTGCCATTCAAATATTTACTGCATATTATCTTTGTGAAACGGCACAGGTAACTGTAGAGCAGATTAAAAAAAAAGTAGCTATTTTTGCTTCTGATATCTACAGGCCAGTATCCTATTCAAGACTATAACGCAGTCCAGCCTTCAGCTTTAAGTTAGTTCACGTTGCAAATTGACTTTGATTCCTTCTAATGGTATTCCTAAGGTAAAAAAGTTATATTACTTATTGATATTGAGCATTAATTTCTTTCTTTAGGAAGTTAATAAACCTCAAGATATTTATTCCCCTTGTAATTGTATTAAGTAACTACAACTTTCATTCTGAAATACAAAATCAACATGAACTGAATGAAGACATAAGAAATAGGAGCCTTCCGAAATGAAAACAGCTTGAAAAAGACTATTGTATTATTTTTTGATCAGTTTAAATAAGACAGCAAAACATTTAGATTCTATTGCAAGGGATGCAAAAAAATGTATAGTCCAAAAATGTAGCTTCAATTCTTCTTGAGCACTTTAAGAAAAACCAAACATCACTGAAAATTATGGAACTTTATAATAGTCTCATTCTCCAGTCCACAATAACTTTGAGTTATCTTATGAAATTAGACTTGAAAGCACAGCACTGATATTTTAGAAATGA
>JAOXJM010000004.1:5713142-5743716 GCA_026413425.1 Tringa solitaria
CAGAAATAAGGAGAAAATAAAATAAAATTATGTTTTCTCTTTTTTTTTCATTGGAGTGTGACATAAAAGGGAGAAAAAAAGACAGCAAGAGCTTTCTATGAGAGAACACAGATTAATAGAATTAACATTGACCCATGTGTATTGCAAACTACACACTGCATCTGTCTATAAAATCATGTCAGACAGCTTTACTGTGTTAAAAATAGTCTTTTCTTGTTTTAAGTGAGAGTGAACTGTATTAAATGAGTTAGCTCCAAATGCTGGGAGAGAAATGTATGTGTTGAAACTGATACCTGGGAAAAAAAGTAACTTCTAAAAACTTTATAGGCTGCCTAAAATTTGAATAGTTCCAGATATCAATTATTGAAAAGGGAGAACACATTTTTTGTCCTCTTTTATTGATAATCTTCTATTAAATAAGGAAGGAAAAACTTTTATTTATTTCTTCTCCAGGCATAGAAAGAAGAAATGGAGGAGAAGACTATAAATATTGCCATTATGTAATGCTGGGTTAGAGTTTTCAGAAATACTAAGGCATAAAAGTGTTAGCACACACTATAAAATATGTGAGGGAATTGGGTTTTTATGCCTAGTTTTATTATTATAATAAACAGAAAAAATAATTGAAAATAATTTTGTGTAGATAAACCAATCATATTAATTACTATTTTAATCATAATTTGAAGCCCTCGTGAAATCTCACATTAGTAAGTCTTACATCTCCAACTAAGTAATCATACACTTTTGGTATATTGATTATCATAATATAGAGCCCTTTTCGTAAGAGAGATGTGTTGATATTTGATCGTCTCCTGTACTAAGAAGTGCTGTACTATAAAACCCATCTACTGTACAAGCATTCTTCTGGTGATTTTGAAAAATTCCACATTTGCTGAAAGGGAACAAAAAGGAAAAAAACAAACCAAACTACCAAACAAAAAAATCCTATGAAACTAAGGATACCTTAGTATTTCCCTTTCTTTCTTCAATGGAGAAAAGCAAAACAAAGTTTCTACTGTATTCATATCTCTGAAATGCAGTCTGCTAATAAATATGAGATTTATGTATATTCTGAATAGACTGTTTAATCTGCAAAAAAATCTAATTTTCTTTTCTCTAGAGACTAGAATTCATTCTGAAAGTGACTTCGAAGGCTCAAACAGTTCTCTTTTCATCATTATCTGACTTCCAATCCAATTGATACACTATACAAATACTTAATTTCTCTTCAGATCCATCTAGCATACACATTAGATATTTAGGTATTGGTAACTGGTAATTATCAAAGTTTGGTAATTTATAGTAGTTTAAGGAATATTAATAAAAAAACCTGCAGTAGCAGTGAATGTTGCTTAGGCTGCTTCTGGGTGTAACATGCCTCTGCTTTGGCTACGTGGGTTTCCTTGTAGTTTCATAAGGCACACAAATGTGAGGGAGTTCTCAGCTTTCTACAAACAAACAAGAAAGCCGTAATCAGCTTGCTTCTTTTTTAAAAGGTGAGAAGAAATATGTGCCCTACAGGGACACAATAGTGAGATTGCAAGGATATTTCTTTTTAGGCACAATGCAAATATCCGCGGTTTACAACTGTTAATATCAGTTTGGTTATTTGTTGCAGTGCTTTTAGAGTTCATAATAAGGCAAGCTCTTTCAAGGCTAATCAGAACAGCATATTAATTCTAATCTGTCACAAAAGATAACCACACTTAAAACCAATTATATGATCATTTCCACACTATATATACTAAAATTTGCTACCTGCAGATTCACATACCAGGTACGTGTTTGGTATTTGCTTACTAAGGAAGGAAAGTACCTATAAGCAGTCCCTTGTTATAGAATACTTGTATTTCTTCTGTTAAATTCTTCATGCTACAAATACATGTTGGGCTAGCAAATGAATTAATTGAATTTTGTTTAGGATGGCTATAAATAAGTTGTGGTTGTTAACGGAAATAATTACAATAAGAGGCAGATTTTTAAATACATGTAAATAAAAACTGCCATGGTCAGATTTCAGTTCAGATGCTTACCTCCCTAGAGAAGAAATGTGGGAAATGCAAAGCTGGCCATCTGTAGCTGTAGAAGTAGCCACTTAGTAACATGATAAGTGAAAATATTTGTGTTCAAGGCAATAAACGATTTCAGTTAGGATTGCACATAATGAACCTGACTACTCAGAAGCTTATGAGGGTGTAACATAAGGTTATAGTCTGGAGAAAAAATGTTTCATATATGTTACTTGTAAAAACAACAACAACAAATACCCTTATAATATCAAAACTTAATTTCAGGTAATTTCTGAAGCAGAAAACTTTCAGTGAACAGGGAAGGAGAGGGAAAAGCATAACTGGAAGGGAATTTATTTGTTAGTAGAGGTAAATGTGTCTTCATCACAGTGAAACTGCATAGGCCAATGGTAGAGATCATCCCATTAAGAAAAGGAAAATGTCAAATTGATCAGTAATTGAATGTCAAAAATAATTTGTGAAAGTGCTTCAGGCTCATGCTTCTAGGAACAAGAGTCTCAGTCACTGGCACTTACATAAAATGCTCCAGTTCCCATAACTGAAAAGGTCCTTTATCCAGTTATTTATTGATATCTCTCCTGTATGTTTTACAGTATTTAAAACATAGGCATTTTAATTTTTTTTTTCAGGGCTATTTACAGGCAGTTTCTGAGAAAACTTTCTCTGTCAAATTTCGAGCATGTTTGATTAGTTTGCGAACTTTTCTAAGGAAAAAAATTCCATGAGAAACTTAGGGATAATTAAAATTTAACCCTTAGTATTTAGAGGAAAAAAACCCACCAAAACACAAACAAACAAACCACAAATCATATATGCATTAAAAGAGAATATAAAATGCAGAAATTCAAATTACACTTGTTAACATGAGAACTTCACTGTTTTCCATCAAATATTCTTGATCCACGTCAGATGCCTCATACAATACAGCAGGAGATTTGCTGAAATCTCAGTTTCATGAGCAGCATAGTCCCTGTTTATCTTCTTTCCTTGTCATGTGAAACCTCAGTAGAAGAGCGTTTCTCTGGAGGCGACCCCACAGTTACGAATTTCTGCAGACTGACCCTTTCGATTTGATGTCTTTGCTATATTGTTTGGGAGTGCGACGAAGCCCAGAAGGAAGCAGGTCTCCAAAGTGGAAGATATATGTCAGGGAACATGGTAGTGAAAGCTCTAATTTTTCTGAACTTGGGCTGGCTGGTTTGTTGGGTAATCTTGCAGTGTATAAAACAGCTTTCATAACATGCATTACATAAATATCTACAACAAGAGCCATTTTGGTTCCTGCTGGCATTTTGTCAAATTTAAACGTTGCCAATATGTTGACATATTCTGAGCATTAACATTTGGACTTTTTTTTTTCCAATCAGAAACTATTTAACCAAACTATGTTCTGTTGAACTAAGACAGAAAATTTGTAGTAGTAACAACGTGGCAGGCAAAAGAAAATAAATATATAAATAACTTCCACCTTCCTCAATGATGTTTTTGAGGAGGAAAAAATCACAAATGTTGGAGCTCAGCAATAGAATATGCTGTCAGTACTTTGCCATATCAAGAAGCAGCTGCTTTGCATTATATATCACCACAACAACCTGTTTGCCAAAATCCAGAGATATTTGGGGAAATCCCATCCAATATTAGGAGTATATGAGCCTGTGTTTTATATTTCTTTGTATCCTTTCTATACATTATATCCTTTCTTTGTAAATACCTGCTTTATGTACTTTCTAAGCAGTAATATTTCCAAGAATCACAAATCCTCCGAGGCTTGGCTTTGCCTTGCCTTTCTTTTCCCTATGTATTCAGCAAAAACCTCCTCCCATCTATTGTCTGTTGTGTGTCCCACCACGTACCTCTCTGAAGAGCTCGGCTCCATCTTCTCCATCCCTTCCCCACAGGCAGGGTGGCTTCTTGAAGTGCCTGGGAAGCCTTCCCTGCTGCAGGCTGGCCAAGCCCTGCTTCCATGGCTTCTCCTCCCAGACTAGGTGCTCCAGTACTGACTGCCCTAGGGACCTCACTGACCTCACCCCAGATAATGGATGTGGTATCTAGATATTGTCTAACAAATGCTGAGCCAAGGGGAGTTAATTGACCCCTCAATATCCTGGCCATGCCCCTGTTCTTGCCATCCATGATGCTACTGCTTTCGGTGCTGCCAGGGCACTGCGGGCACCCTTCCACTTGCTGCCACCAGGCCCCAGGGACTATCCTTCTGCAGGTCAGGTAGGTCCAGCCTGGATGGCTGATGGGTCTCTGCCTGCCCAGGGAAGGGCTTTGCATTTGTCCCTATTGAACTTAATCAGATTCCTGTTGTCTCATTCCTCCAGCTTGGTCCTCCCGAGAACAAGCCCTGCTCTCTACCAAATGGCCACCACAATTTTATATCATCTATAAACTTCAGGAGGGTGCATTTCAGTACGTGGAGGAGGTTCTCTGACCTTTTGAGCTATACTTGAGGCGTAGTCCTCTCACTTTACTTTAGAAGTTGATAGAATTTGACAACGACAGAAGGAAATTTTGATGTGTCTGGTATTACAGTTAGTGTGTACAGAGTGGGAAATCCAGGCCTATATCTGGTCTATATCCTTTTTCATGGCCATCTTATGGGAGGGGAAAAAAGATACTATTTAGCTACTTGTTTTGTCATCATAACCACTTAAAAGATATAATGGGTCATGTAAGGATCAAACAGAATTCTTAGTTTTCCTTACTCCTCTGTAAAATCATGAAATACACACTATAAACTACCCCTTGTTATTTTTACATATTTTTACAAATCGTTATTATGGAGCTGTAACTACAGGTTGTCCCTTTAAACAAAATGAACAATTATAAATCAAATTGCAGAAGCTAGGAAAGCAAGTTAATAATTTCCAAGTTTTCATCTCCTATGAATTACGGTGGTCCATTTTGTCACGCAGTGTTTCACTTAGCAACTGTTGCCAAGAAGATCTGCATCTTAATCCAAAATCCTGAGAAAGATGACAACCTCTTTCTGTAAATGATCAAGGTTATAATGTGTATTTCAAGTATTTTTGCTTCCTGTGTTTTACTGACACAAAAATAAGCCAAATAAGTTTTCAGGTTGTTTTACATATATTTTTTTTACTACCAATCACAAATAGGTCATCCAGTAATTGCTCATTTAAGGATGCAAGTGTATATGCCTGATTTTTATTTGTGAAAGTGAAGAAATAGGGGCTATTTTTAGAAGAGTAAAGTGTCAAGTACTCGTGCTCATAGTTTCTTATACTTTGGCAAGTTTTCCAATACTTTTCTGGATTATTCCCAACACAAGGGGAGGGTAGTGTGTGTATTTTCAGAAGGGTTTTCTTTTTATTTTATTTTACTTCCCTGAGTTCAGTGGAAATATACAACACATAAAATTTTGTTTGGCTCATGTTTTCTTACAGTAATCCATTGTCAACAAATACCTTAAGCAGCCTCATTAATTTTTGCTATCCATTGACTCTGAAATTGATAAACATCAGAGGAAATACTTAAACTACTGGATGCTATTTTATGACCCTTACGACCCAATTCATGAGCCCATTCAACTTCACATTCTCATCCATTGCTGCCACACGGTGGCTGATTTTTCAGAAAAGCTTTAAAAAATCAACACTCTTTTAGAGTGGCAAATGAAAGCTAGTTGGAGTGCTCATGGATACTCCAAACAAAACTCAAAACCCTTTTGAAGATGGTGTGGTGATACATATATGAATTTAATTATATCTCAGGCTTTGTTGGATTGGGGTCTAGAGAAAAAGAGCTATCTGGTAGATTTTCATTACTTATAATACCTTTGCTGAAAAAAAAATCATCAGCTAACTCATTATGGAGTACATTTTGTAATACTAAAAACTAAATTGCAGAAAATACAAGAAATTGAGATGTGTAATAAAAATAGCACATTGTGCAGTTAAAGATGAAATTAAATGCAAGTCAGTTGTTAAAATAGAGAACATTGTTGTACTTAAATTTTGGGATAAAATTTCCTGTAAAACCCATTGTATCAACCATATATTTATCTATAGATTGGATAAATATGGAAAATAATCAAGGGCTAGTATTTTGTACTGCATATGTACATAGTAGAATAACAGAATTATGTTATTCTAATATTAGGTAGGATAATAGCCTAGTTAGGTTATTAGTCATTTTTTACAGTTACTTTTAAGAACTTTCATTGAGGTCCCCAATCATTTATCAAAGTAACTGTTGCTTGAGGAGTCAGGTTAAGAAAAAAATTGCTTGCAGTCATGGATTAATTTCTTATAATTACTAAGGGCAGCCACATCTTGAGCAGACAAGATGCTAAGATGTATTCTTCCCTGTTCCTATGTCTAGCCAGCACTGAGGCTGAGCATGCCTGCCCATTGTACATTGCAAGGGATATATTATGCCCAATAAGAGAACAAACAAAAAATCTGAGGTTAATTCATCCTATAAGAGGGGTGACAAAGATATCAGTGACTATTGGTTTGTGTACCATTTATTAGTGTTCAAGAAGTTATTCTTATAACCCATTTGACTTTTTGATGTAGGCTAATTCTATAAACCTTAAATGCTCGATTCAAAGTATGGCCCAATATCTTCATAAGATGAACCTTCTTATTGTTTTATAAGGGTCTCAGTTGATGTTATATAATATCTTTTTATATAATATTTATGCCCTCTGGAAATACTTCCTTTAATCTAAAAATATTTTAACATAATATCATTTTGCAAAGATAAAGAAAAAAAGAAGGAATTTTGGAAATAAGAGACTCTGTGGAACAGAAAGATAGAGAAAATAACTGTCTCGTATCAGGTTTGATTAGCCATCAACAGCTGAAAAAACTGACTGACTTGAACAAAAAATCTAAGCCCCATTTTTAAAATCAGCTTGAACACTGAGGTAGCACCTACATTCTAAAATCATACTTGTGAGCCAGTTCATTGTACTCCAGTAAAGCATAAATTAAACTGAACAATAATTTAGGACATGTTATACAAGAAAGTTATGAAAATTATGTGACAAGAAGAAACCAGAATGGTCTCTGTGAAGGAAAACGATGTACCAATAAATAGGTGCTTAAAGAACAGTAATGGTAGACTCTGAAGAAGTTTGTTGTTTAACACTGTTTCAGGGACAAGGTTTCCATTTAAGAAATATACTTTGGTTTTAGTGCACTAGAACTGATTCTTTTAAGACTCTAAAACCTAAAGGCTTAGTAAAAATAGATTTGGGTGGGAGATTGGGAACAGGGACAGCGGATGGGACTTCCCAAACCATCAAAAGCAACAAACCTGATAACAGAGAGATAGAATGTGTGTTTATAGATTACCAGTACAGATGTTATACCAGAAAATACATATTATCTTATAAAATGTTACAGAGACTTCATCAGTAGGCATGTTTATGTGTTCCCTGTTTTCGTTTCACTGGCATTTGCTACTGAATAATATCAACCACAGTATATTAGTCTAGGCAAATAGGGGACCTAATCCTTCACGTTGAAGAAAAAAAACCCAGAATGTAGAAACTGCAAATGTAATCTTGGTGTACATAATTACCAATGATATTTTCAGAGTATTAAAATCTAGCCTAGATTAACCTAGAGGTTAATCATGCAATTGAGAGTTGCATATTCCTCGTTTTATGATGACAAAAACTCTTGTATTTTGTGAAGTAGGAAGGATTAAGAATAAAAGTAAATTGTTCCTGTGAGGAAATCTTGAAGGAGCTGAAAATCGTTTCTCAGGTTTTTTGCACTCCACTAGCATTTTCTGGAAGAAAAAAACCCAGACAACTCACAGAATCACAGAATGGTAGGGGGTAGAGGGGACCCCTAGAGATCATCTAGTCCAACCACTGCCAGAGCAGGTTCACCCAGAGCAGGTTGCACAGAAATGCACCCAGGTGCATTTTTAATATCTCCAGAGAAGGAGAGTCCACAACCTCTCTGTGCAGCCTGTTCCAGTGCTCTGCCACCCTCAAGTTAAAGAAGTTTTTTTCTTATGTTCAGACAGCATTTCCTGCATTCCAGTTTGTATCTGTTGCCTCTTGTCCTGTCACTGAGCTCATCTGAAGAGAGTCTGGCCCCATCCTCTTGACACCCACCCTCTAGATGTTTATAAGCATTGATGAGATCCCCTCTCAGTCTTCTCTCTCCAGACTAAACAGACCCAGGTATCTCAGCCTTTCCTCATAAGAGAGGTGCTCCATTCTCTTGGTCACAGCCTTTTGCTGTACTCTCTCTAGTAGTTGCCTGTCCTTCTTGAAATGGGGAGCCCAGAACCGGACACCAGGGCACAGTGCTTTAGATGTGGCCTCACCAGGGCAGAGTAGAGGGGGAGATGACCTCCCTTGACCTGCTGGCCTGCTCTTTTTAGTGGACCCCCAGGAGACCACTGCCCTTGTTGGCCACAAGGGCACATTGCTGCCTCATGGTCAACTTGTCGTCCATCAGGACTCCCAGGTCCCTCTCAGCAGAGCTGCTTTCCAGCAGGTCGACCCCTAACCTGTACTGATGCATGGGATTATTCCACCCCAGGTGCAGGACCCTACATTTGCCCTTATGGAACTTCATTAGGCTTCTCTCCACCCAAATTTCCAGCCTTTCAAGGTCTTGCTGACTGGCAGCACAGCCTTCTGGTGTATCAGCCACTCCTAAGTCATTTTCCTTACTGTTATTTTCATTCATACTTTCTAAACAAGTGGTTACAATAGTAATAAAATTATGAAATTATTCTACTTTGAGCCATATATATTAACTTTTTAGAAAGCTCCATGAACTGCTCCATGAACATCTACTTATTAACATTTATACTTAAACATAAAATTGTATAACACTTTTTACACAATTTTTACTTTAGTAAAATAAACAGAGCACTAGGAATTAAACTCAAGTGTAGCTTCCCCTAACTGGCAATGAGATCACTTATTTCTTGGCTGCATAGGTTGAACAATGCTAAAGAAGATACACTTCTGCAGAAATACACATACCCTACACAATTTGCATAAATGGAGAAATACATCTTGTAGGTGTCATCAGGACAGTTACTGAATGTCCCAAGGTACTGTCTGAGCTGCAGATAGATGAAATGTCACAGATTAGTCAATCAGAATCCCAGAAAGTTTATTGATTTATAACAGTATTAGATACTGGAAAGGCAAAGAAATACAAAGATTAGCAGCATCCCAGGTACAGCTGATTTCTATTTCAAGTTTGATCTTTATCATGTTAAAGGTATCATTTCCAAAGGAAGACGTTCTTGCATGTGCTGGTGAGCAGTTTGCTCATACATGATGTCATGTCTGGATTGACACTTTCCAGGTGATTAAGTCTTTACTAATTCCAGTGTCGTATTGATGGAGATAATTTCAGAATAAGCAAACGAAACTTCAGGGATGTGGATCAGATTTATTCTCATTCTAAAACCAAATGAACTCACTGAGACACTTCAATTTTGCAGAACCAGCCTTTGGAAAACCCATCTGAAAACATACTCCAATCAGTGTATTTGCATCATTAATTCTAAACAGTAACATCCCTGGCTTCACTGATAGATTCAGATACAGAATGTTTCTATTGCAAATAATCTCTGTAATGCCTGATTTTGAGATACTTTCTGATCTTCTAGTTGTAGGCATGCCATAGACCTTAGATATTTGGCCATCTTTTGAAATTACAGACAGCTGTAAGGCTAGGAACGCCGCTTAAAAATGTGCATAGTTTTGTTGCTTCTCTAGGTAAGAGATAATACATTATAATGATACCCACAGCTGTCTGCAGGCCATGCAAACCCTCCTGGCAGGGGGATGCAGGGAAAGATAACATTTCACTAGCTATCTTTAAATCATGTTTTCAGAACAGCAGCATAACTCAAGTTTACAGTATCAAGTAACTTTCATCCATAAAGATCCCAATGTACTACACGAAGAAATTACCTCACCTCTATCACAGAACATGGAAACTTTTTAAAAGTATGCTCCTACACCAAGCACAGACAGAAAGTGAAGAAAATAAGTGTATCTCATTCAAAGGAGTTAGGACATTCTAAGGAAGCTAAAAATTATTGCTTGGAATATAGCTGAAATCTAAACTCGCACCTCTCTCCCCTGAAAAAAAGTTATTACAGCGTGATGACGGGAGATAGTCAAAACTTGAAGTAGCATCTTTTCATATCAGTCAGGCATATTGGTTCCATTGTGACTGAGAAAGTACTGGGCAACACTTTCTGCTCTATTTGTTTAATGTACTCTCTAATATTAGCTTCAAAGCTGTGGTGTCTGAGTCCTTTTCAGAAGTGCATTTAAGCAGTGAGACCAGTGTGTAGTTAGGTGATCTGTTCCTATCTAGTAATTACTAATGTTTATATAGTAGCAATAATTAATATCAATAATAGACATTCCTTGGAGGAATACTCCCTGCAACCACTTCTGAACCTCTAAACCTTTCCAAGGGTACTGTCTGGCATGGGAGTGAGAAAAGCCTCAGTGAGAGGATTTGACTGCAGTGAAGGAATCTTTCAAAACTCTCCTTTTTTTCCTTTTCCCTATTTTTAATGCTGCAAATGTTTTCATGGAATGCAGAATACCTGCAGAAATGTTAACTGAAATTCTACAATGAATTGCATGTGCCATCTACTGCAGAAAAGTAGTTAATACTTAATAAACCACCACACAAAACACAAGGGAAATTAATTCTATTAAGTCTGAACAGCTAAAAAGGGCACTAGATACCAGTGTGGTTAACTAGTAATAGATAGAAAAGGTTGTTAAAACTATAATCCTCTGGAAAAGAGAAGAAAGTGAATAGCTGTTGAACAAAATAAATTAATACAGTTTAAGAAAAATAATTACAGGGACAAAAACATGGGATGCCAAAATTGCTACAGATTGTTCAGCTGACACAGTGAAGGGATTTGCATATATCTGCAGCAAGTGAAAAATAATCAAGAAAGGCACTGAAAAAGAAAACATGAGGAAAAATCACTGCAAGGTACAGTACACATGGTGAACAGTAGAATTTTCCACTGTGGCATAAAGAAGCCTATATCAGATCCTGAGGTGCAAAGAAGAAGGAAGGCTGGGAAGGCAGAACAAAGGTGACATGTATGTATGCTTCTAAATTCTCAACAATTTTCTAGAATAATTTAAAGGATAAAACTGCTTCTATTCAATGACATTCTCTTTAAAAATTCAGTCTAATGAGACATTGGGATTACCCAGCAGAAACCCCTATAATCCACAATCTCACAAGAGAAAGTAGTTCAAAGAATATCTTTTTCGGCCAAGCCCTACTCTGGGAGAGGAAGGAAATCTGATTCTAGAGTTCTAAGTACCAAATTCTGAACAACTACAGAAATGGACTATCGAGAAGAACTGCCCCTTGCACACACGTGCATCTCTTTACAGGATCACTCACTGGTTAGATGCTTTAGCCTAATTATATAGTCTTTATTGATGAAGCACAAGTCTTGATCCAGATTACTTTTTTTTTTTTTTTGTTGGGTCTAAATTAAAACTCTTATGTGCAACAAAGGTATTTGAAGGCCTGCGTTGCCTGATCCCTATTTGTTATTCCATAGAACAATTTTTTTTAGAAAATAACATCAGAAGTCTTAATCTTCTGTTTGTCTGGCTTTCAATTTGAAAGTAGAAATTACTTTTTTTTTTAGAACATATTGCCTGTCATCTCCTCCATTTTCCCCACCTGGCCTTGGCAGCAGCAAGAAGAGGACTCTGCACGTACTTGTTTCCATCTTCCTTGCTTGTACTGAAATCTCAACCAAGTCTAAAAAGTTTAATTAGCTTAGGATGCTGAGGATCCTTGTCCTGGAGCTGCTGTAGAGCTTTACCGTTTGCAACAGATCCCACAAGGGTCAAATTTTTACTTGCTTTTCCATTTGTGAAGAAAGCAGATGTTGATTAATGGGGTGTTTGGAACCTGTAGAATCAATAAGAATGTATCTTGCTTTTTCATATTCTCCTAATTTAGGACCATTAAAAGGCTGCAGTCCCTGCATATTCTGTGTGCTCTGTAATGGACTGAAGATTGAAGTTTCCAAGTGTCAGGGAGAGAAAGAGAGAGAAAGAGAAAGAGGGAATAACACTAAATACTTAATAAAAGAAAATTGGAGAAGAAAATTTTTAAAATTACTGATTATTTAAGTAACAGCTGTGCTGAAAGGTATAGTACTAGTGCAAGTAATTAATTAATTCAATGTGCAAACTAAGCAGATAATTTTCTCTCTCCCTCTGTTTTTTCCATGTCTTTTGCACATTTGACTGTAGATAAGTGGCCATGATAAATATTCTATTGAAAAGTTAATTCAAGGGACTGGATGGATGGTGGTGAATTCAGGATTCTTTTATATGTGACTTTGAGTTGATCAATGTAAAAATATTGGTACTTAAAAAGGGAAACCTGTGTTGCTTTTAACTAAATTTTTCTTAATTTTCCATGGATCTTATAATTCACAGTGTTTCTCAGCTAAATATGGATTGCAAGGCCTAAATTGCATAGTTCTTGACACTTTATCAAGTTCTTTTATATGGCAAGTTCTATTTCATGACTAATATAATTAAATAATATTTCTGTTATAATTAAATTATATTTATATTAGCAAGTTCCTTTCTATGACTAATATAATTAAATGAAAGATATTTTGCTATAGCAGAGCAAAGGATCTTTCTTTGAGGAGCTCAGAAACTATCCTTGTGCATTCTGCTTAGAAATATTGTGAAGATACAGCTTTTAAAAAAGATGTTAACAAATAGAGACAAAACAGCTGCCCCTTCTGCTCTGACGACACGTCCGAGTTCACACAAGTTATTCAAAAGATAGGATTGTGTGAAGATTTTTTTCATGCACAATGTAAACCAAAGAGACAGCTTCACTATTGCTTGGACGATCTGTACAACCCGAGCCTGAACCTGTGAACTATGGGGATAAAGGAAAGTGACTGCTAGCTCAAAGGAGTGTGTGATGGTCCTTACCTCGTCTTTGCCATCTTAACATCCTGATGATTCCTGTGCTGCTGCCACAAATTAGATCTACTTTCTTCATCTCAAACTCGCACAAAGTCAAAGCACCCTTCATTGAGGAACTTCAGCCAGATCCAAATGCAACCTTCTGCCCTTTCTGTCTGCACTATGACCCAAAGGAACTCTAAAAGCTTTGCCTATTGTGGACAAGAATAGGTCTGAAAATAGTCTGGCTACAAATGCTTCCAATATAAACCAAGGTCTTGCATTTTAATTCACTTAGAAAAAGAAGATAATAACTAGTAGCTAGCTATGAGGTGTCTTTAACAATTTTGAAAAAAAAATTTAACTGCAGTTGTATACTTTAGCTGGTATAAATAAAAATTAAAAATGTTAATGCTAAATATTCCTTGTGGTACATATTTTTCAGCTGAACATCAATTTGTTAGTTTATAGTTGCTTATTATATTGCTTATATTAAAAGCTGTGAATTTACAGTGAAGTATATGTGGTTTGATAACAATATAGAAAAATTAATGCATTAATATAATGAATTGTATTAGTGCATCAACTAATACATGAATAACAAGCTTTCTTATTAATACATTGCATAGTATATACAAACACACAAATAAATGTTCTCATGTAAACCTGACCTTAACAAACGAATAGAAAAAACATATATTTAAAGCCTTGAAAGAATTTTAAAAGAACTTTAAAATGCATTCTAACCAGTTTCTCTTCACTGCTCAATGACATTTTTGAGAAGATATATAGATGCTTTTTTTCAGCATAGTCAGCTTTCTACACATCTCATTCAGTGAAAAAATAATTACAATTGCCAATGTAACCAATTTCCTGGACTAAAACAAAAAGAACAGATATTTCAATTCACTGACAATTCCAGAGAATGGGAAGGTTGAGCGATGAGAGGTAAGCTATGTTACCTCTCAGATATGCCTAATTTTTTTTCTCCAATGGGGTTCTTAGAGGTAGTGTTTGTGTCTCAAGGATATCTTAGTGGGTGGATGATGTGAAACCTGTAATTTTTACAGGACATATGAAAAGCTTTTTTAAGTACAAGAAACAGGAAGCACTAAATGTTAAATATTCTTCTAAGTAGTGTGAACTTCTTCAAATAATTACAAATTTTATATCAAATTTCAGCTGTGAATTATGATTAAACTAAAGCTTTTTACTGTTCAAACTAATATGCACCTTTCTGCATGCCCAAACAAACTTGACACCAAATTATTTAGAATTTAACGCTTACATAGATGTTAGCAGAAGAGATGCTGCCAGATCTGTCTAAAGAAACATTAGCATGTGCATCACTTACTGACAAAATGGAATAGATGCACACAATTTTTATAGTCATACAACAATAAGGGGTTTTAAGACATATTTGTTTTTCTCAAGACTGTATTTTGGCTTCATGTCTGTAACTGGTTCCTATCAGAAATTCTGTCTTCCCAGAGTCCCATGATTGAACAGCCACTACAGAAGTACAAGCATTTAGGTCCTAACTGGTGTCATTATGGTTCTTCCTTACAAAGGCACAGAAAGAGAATATCTTTATTGCACGTTCTCCCGCCTGTAATCTAGACAACAATTATGTTTCCAAACTACACAGCTATTTCAAAGGCAAATCAAGCCACAACAAAGGAGAGCTGAACGATAATTTAAAACCAAACTGAAATACTGTCAACAAAATAATAAAGAAGACATTAGCTCCATTGGTGTCTGTAGCTGTCAAGAGCTGTTTATGTTTCAGATACTATTCTAAAAAGAAGAAAAAAAAAGAACAACAAAGAAAAACTTTTCATGTTGCTCCTTTCATTTTATATCATTCAGGTAGCTGGTAAAAAATATCTTTTTAAAATTTTTTTCTTTTACACCTTCCTTCTTAATTGCTTTTCAAATTATTGTGAGTTGACAGGAGATATTGGAATCTTGTTAAACTTTTTTTTTAATAACCAGTTACATAATGACGAGAACAGGGAGCTCCTGATGGCATAACAAATGCAGAAATAAAGGAACAGCATTTTCAAGATCTTCACAACAGAAGCTCATTAGAAATCTAAATACAGTCTATGAATGGCACAGTTATTTCTTAGGGTCCTTGTGGATTTCAAAACTAAATTGCTGTTATTGAAAAGCAAACTAGAAAATCTCTGAGATGGAGTTGATAATTAAGTCTGAACTCTAGGTCAGCTTTTCAATAAAGGCTAATTTATTTGCCTATAAATTACCTATTCCACTTTTTAAGACAAGAGGCTTTGTTAGCTAGACACTGAATGATATGTCTGTATTGTGGTCAAAGGTATGCCTGCAGCTTTTACGTATGTAAGTATATACATTTGCACCGTTCTTCTGTTCAATTAAGTGAAGTACTAATACCTGTGGAGGTGTGATGGATTGTGGTCCGCAAAGCCGGCCCTGGGTGCCAAAAATGCTCCTGCTCTCCTAGATGCGTTGTTGTCAGCACTGGTGCTTCAGTTGTATCTAGTATCTGTTTATAACCAGCTGTCACACCTTTGACCAAGACAGAAACATGCTGTTTCAGGTACAGTGATTTATACCTTTATTCGGAGATTATTTATGATAGGTTACTGCGTAATAGCCTCTTAATCTTCTAAAACATAATCCTTCTTTCCCTTGCCTCAGTTTTACACCCCTCTGAGAGCATTGGCTTTTCTTGGTTTATGTCTGATTTACACTGTAGCGAAGGACAATCAGATAGGTATTAGCAAAATCCTTCAAAGTCCTAGGATGGTAAAACACTGTAAAGAGCTAAACACAAGATTGTGGAAAATCTTACACCGGAGGTTTTTAAGATGAATCCAAGACAAAGAGTAGGTATTGAGAATAGCTAAATCTTGCAATGGCAGAGGGAAGGACCAGTCCTGCTGGTCCTGGGTCCTTTCCTGCTCCTAATTTTCTATTATCTTATTAGATATTAGGGTGAGTCGGGAGCTTTCCTTTATGCAGATGCAGTTGATTCTATCTTTTTTTCCTCATTAGCAACTTCTATTGACTTATTTTTGGCCCTTAATTTTCACATCTATGTTTCTCAAGTTTCTTCACAGTAAATATGTTACTTGCATATTATACTGCCCATCCCATCAAGAGATATCTCTCCCTCTTTTGTTTCGTATTTTATGAAGCAAAAAATATTACTTATTGCTGAAGCAATACCTAGTAAAATACCTTAAGATGTGAACTCTCTCTCCTACCTACCATTTTTTCCTCATTACATGTTCCAAAATTCTACTTCTTAGTGCATACTATAAAATCCCCGTATTTTGCTTCATTTCCACATTACAGGCAAATTCACTCTTTTAATTTGGCAAAATGGAGAGTGTGTTGATTACAATTAAGGAGCTACACAGTGAGGCAAAAGCTATGATAAGTGAGACAATACAAGTGTGGTGTAACTATACTATTAATATTTCATTTAGCAAATTAAATCTTTAAATGGTGTAGATTCACTAGAATTCTATTTGATGAATGTCAATGTTAGGAAGCTGGCTTTCTTATCGCTGTACACTGGAACACTTCCTTGACATAAATACACTGACTACAGGTGATGGGCATTAAATAGGCCTTCAAATACAGAATTTCACATGAACAATGGGTAAAGTAGGACTGGATTAGGACAAGGTAAAATAAACTGCAGGTTTCCTTTTATTGCTTTACTCATGGTACTCCCATTCGTGGATATATTTTAATAAATTATTTCCAGTACTATCAAAAGAGTACTACTCAAGAGTGTAGGATTCATTTCAGGAGAAAAAGAATGTGTACATTTGCTGGAAATATCTTTTAATAGGTGGATAGTAGAAACTCAAGATAGTAGTCTAGCTTGAGTTAACACAATTTTTTACAGGTAAATAAAATGCAATTTGACTTTGGTCACATTTTTCATTTGGAGAAAAAAAAACATACCTTTTTCATTCTACTTCATTATCTAATTATTATTCTAGCAACTATGCTCATACTACTGAAATATTTACCAAAATGTCTGTGAAAATATGTTCTTTTCTATGTGCAGAATGCAAGCTAGAAAGGTAAAATATAATGACCTAATTAATAGTGCTAGGAGTTTATTTTGAAGTTTTCTTGTGTTTCTGATTCTTTTGCCACACTTTAAACCGCATTATTGCTGTTTCTAATCACACTGGACTAAAAAAATATAGAATGTTCCTAAATTAATTTTTCAACAGAAAGCCCACAGGCTCAATACCTCTAATTTTCTAATAACGCAAACCTGACATTCTAATTGGAAAATGTGTGCTTTCTATGAAGTACCACAGCAATATCTGACTTTCTTTTCCTCCTTGAATCAGCCTGCATTTTAAGATAAAATGAAAGGGTGACGGCTTCACAAGAACTTTATGTTGCTTCCTGTTCTGCTGGGTACAGAGAGTCACTAGGAGGGATTCCAGTGATTTTCTGAAGCATGAGTTTAGTAACCCAGATCTCTCAGCCTTTCCTCATAAGAGAGATGTCCTAGTGCCCTAATCATCTTCGTAGCATACATGCACGCAGGACAGAGAGCTCACCCCCAGGACAGAGGCAGGAAGGAATTTAATAGGGAGAGAGGACAGATCGCACTGGTCAGGTAAAGGGCAATGTATGGTTATTGTTTTGAACAACAAATGTACACTGAAATAGTATATAGAAAAAATACCATATATACTTTGATATAGGTTAAATAAATATGGTAGTAGCTGAAGGCTAGACATCAATTTAATTAGTCCAATAGCATATCTACAAGAGTCACAATTAATATCTCTCTTTTATCAGTTGTAACATTTAAATATTTTTTTTCCCTGATTCTGTTACAAGTGAGTAGTCCTGCAATCTATGTGAGCATATTCATATTTTGAGTAAATACACTTTCACTTTTTTATCTTTTCACTGCAAACTTATCTGAAGTCACACTTATCAATAGATTGAGATGCCTCTTTCTCATAACGCAAAATTGTTTTCCATGCATATCTAGTTGGATTGTACCAAGAATGCTGTTAATGGTGCAAAATCATTTTAACATGTAAAAACCAAAAAAAAAAAAGAAATTGTTTTCTAGTATAGAACACAAGATGTGAGATAATAAAATATTTCCCTAAAGGCAAATCTATGGCAGTAGATTATGACATAACCAGAATAATGTTCAGTCACTCATCAGGAGTGTTGATACGAAGCACATTACCAAACATGTAAAATCATCTACTTTTTAAATGATGAACTAATTGTAATGAATTTCAATGTGCTTTGCAAGAAATGCAATACAGGATGCTATTCCCTGATTTTGGCCTTTATGCTTGTTCTCAGTGTTCTCTATTGCATATGTGAATTATTAAAATAAACATTTTGCCTTATCTACTGTCAAGTACCCTGTAAAAATTCAGCTATGTTACTAGTGTAGTTATTAAAGGCGTGAATTATGTCTCCTTGAATAAGCTGCATAGATTATTTCAGATGTATGTGTGAACAAGATGCTAGATCCTTGTCACGTTTACAGGGCTCTAAAACCTGTCTGTGGGAAGAGGAAACATAGAAGCTTGTGCTGACCTCCTGAATAGAGCTCCCACTTGGAGATGATTACTTGAAGCCAGCTGAACTCTGTCAAAAGCCTTCCCTCATTTTACTATTTTACTTTTATTTTTTTATTAAGCATTATTTGTTTTAATTTCCCCTTTAAAGCTACCACAGACTGGGCATCTCTGCCCTATTTATACTTCAGAGACATTAGACCAGATGGGGCATTCAAGCGCGTCAGCCCAGAGTCGGGTGAAAGCCTGGTCCAGATGGCAAAGCGAAATATTGCTAAACACGCCTGCAAGGTATTTAAGAACAGCATGACAGACAGCAATAACAAACAGTAACGGAAAAAAAAAACAACAGTATAAACAACAGCTGAGGAAAGACTGCTTTTTTCCTGAATACTTACGCCTTATTATAGCTTGTGTAGTAAAGAGGCACTCTGAGGGGGGACACGAAGATACGTTGATTACAGCAGAGAGGGGGGCACAAAGATATGTCGATTACAGCAGAGGGCAGAACAAAGAATATTGTAGGGCAACTTTGGCCCTTGCAGCTCATTTCCAATGCTGCTGTACTGAAGACAGTCCGACCATACAGCTCTTTGTTAAACAAAACAAGAGATTTAGTTTAAAAACTGCTTTTGTGGTACTTTCTTTAGGGAAGATAGCACATTTCTATAAAGATTGTACTGGATTTTTTCTTAAAGCATACTTGTCTTCAGTTACCTCCTTGAGCCATTTTTTGCTACCATCATGTACTTGGGCTCTGCTGTTGCATTAAGTGCCTCTCAGAGAACAGTAAGATGTCTCCTTTCAGATGCATCTCCTTGGAACAAGGACAGAGCCTTCAGCTGCGCTCAGCTATTGCAAAGCTCGTTAATTTACTGGAATAGCTATGTACTCTTGACAATTTTGTCTGCACTGCTCGAGTTTTTATGGTTTTCAACGCCATGGTGTTCCGGCAAGGCTTCTCTACTGACTTCTTCCAGCGTGTTTTGGACAAGCCATAGAATCTCTCAGGTCTTTCAGACGAGGAAACTGTGCTACAGATATTTTTAAGCTTGGAAAAGACTCTATGAGCCATGAAATTCATAATCCTCTCTGCAGATTAGAACTTGGTTGTTTTAACCAGTTGCTGGCTGAAATAATTGGAAAATCAAAATTTAAAAAGTAAAAAACCAAAACCAACCAAAACAAACCAAAACAAAACAAAAACCCCCAAAGCCTGAAAGGATGATCCTTTATTCTCTTTACTCAGTAACAGTAACATCTAAACAGTTTTATTGCCAGTACTTTAGGAGTTATGGAATCTTTTAAAAGAAATACTTTATTTCTGTAGCAAAAGAATTCCTCTCTAGTCTTTGTCCAACTGCTTTTCTCCTGTAAGTGTCTTTCCCCAAAGTGGGGCTAATTTGATTGTATTCAAAGTAAAGTGCATCTTAAGTGACTGGATTGGAGGTAGGTTTGTGGAAAAATGATGGCATATCAGCAAATATTGTGTGATACAGGACAGCACTGACAGGAAAAAGAGACCATATCATAGCTTTAGATATGGTTCTATTTTTATGAAAACCTCACTGAGGCTATTTGCAAAATGTACAAGAGCATTGTCTGATTCGGGAGATAAATTTTCTCATCTACCTGAGGGAATGAAAACAAACATCCCCACCCTGAGTGCATAAGCTCATAGTCATTAAGTTTTTTGGGAGAGCAGTCTTGAAGTCTGCAGCTGTGCTACTGTGTAGTGAAAGATTAATGTGAACCATGAGAAAATACAAGGAATATAACATGCCCCAGAGGCAAGAGTGTTTCTGGTGCTGTTCTGGTCTTCAAGGTGAAGACTCTTTCTGTAGTTTATATTAAACTTTCATTAGTTAGCAGTACATTGTAAAGACCAAACCAAGCTACTCAGCTTTTTTGAGGGCACTGTTTCTAAACCTCTCTGGAAGCAGAGATCTATGCTCACTGGTGACACTCAAAAACAAACTGGGAAACAGCAATGAAGTTAGCTATTGCCTGCCCTCAGGGTTTTTTAAGAAAGAGTGTGTAGCACTCTGCTTCAGACTTCATCAAAGCAGAATTTATGAAGTAACGTTAGGTGCCAAAGAACAGTGGTGAGTACTGGTTTCAGAATTGCAGTCATATCAGTGCTGGGGAAAAAGAAAAAGAAAATTTAAAAGAAAACACAGCGAGTTTCAGGCTCAAAACTGCATCTCTGCATGATGCTGCATTGGAAATTACATCTTAGGCTGTCCAGATTCTCCACCAATACTTGGATCAACATGTTAAAAGATAGACCTTGAGGTCAAATCCCAATGAAGACTAGAATTTGTTAGTTTATATTAAGTCCTTTTGGTTTAACCTATGAATCATTATTAGTCCTTTGACAGTGACATGGACACTTACAGTTCTACTACTTTCTCTGGTTTTGTGTTTCCTCTGTTCCTTTGGGCCCTGGGGTCAGTAGGGCCAGTACCCTTCAGGAGGAAGGTGGAGGTGGGGGTTGTAGCATCCCAAGACTTTCCCAAGACTGGCAGGTCAACATTGGGTATTTCTTCCTCTTCATGCTGAGTCTGCTTGAGATCACATCTATATGTCTTCTAAGAGAGATTCTTACTTTATAGAGCTGCAAGTTGAAAGATTGTGTAAAAGATTTACTACATATCTTATGTATATTCTGTCAGTAAATATTTGTGATTTATGTTTATAGCCTTTGGGCCTATGGTATTGCGCTGTGCTCGGACTTTCAAGTCATCTGCTTTCATCCTGTGCTTGCACTTTTGCTAGCACCTTTGTTCCAACCTTGTTTGGTTTGTTTGTCTGTGGTGGTTTTTTTAAGGTGTTTTTTATTACTAACAACCTTCTAGCTGAAATTTCTCGATCATCTGAATAATGTTTTATTAGCACAACCTAATTACACAGGCATTCATCTTCTAAGATCATTCACAGTTCATTCTGTAAAAATAATGACCTATTAGAGGACAGGCAGGCACACACAGATTTACACAGAAACAATGCTTGGGTTATGACTTGCCACCGTTGCCCTCTGATAACAGTAACATTCACAGTACACAGACACAGCTATTTTACATCAGTGACTCCCTGTATATACCACCTCGCTTTCATTTTGTCCAGAATTTCTGCTCATTAATAAAAATAGGTGTAACACAAATGTACCCTGTGTTTTGATAAAACTAAGATCCAGCATTAAACACCTCCAACAGAAAAAGATGTCCTAAACCTGACATTAAATACAATTAATATTCTTGTCTATAGTTTAGTTGTTTACTTTACAAATACTGATCAATAAAATGAAGATCAGAGATATTTAAACATTTTTTTTCCCTAGTTATTGAACACAGCAAAACCCATGGTACATTACACACAAAATGTATAAGAGTGTTGTCGCAAAGTACATTAAGGATACTTCAGATCTTTCTTTGACTATAAATGAGGGGGGTTTTATGACGCATGTTAAATTGATCAGTATTCAATAAAAGAATGATTAATGCAAAGCCACAAGTTAAAAGAGTACAGCTATGCCACTCCACAATAGCTGTTTAAGCCCCATATCATACATAAATTCTGGTTTGGTTAATTACAAACTGTTTGCCCAAATGCACAATATATTTTAAATGGGAAGAAGGTAATCCACAGTATTCCTTGCTCTACTTGCACTGCTCTTACAACTAGGAAGCATACTGACAAAATTTGGAGTTAAACAGCAATTTTCTATATCCCTGTAAAAAGGAAAAGCCATATTATTATCTCACACTAAACTCTATGATTAGCCTATCATAATATGAAATATAGACATATGCTTAACTTCATGGAGAAATGTCTGCGTATTTCTCCAAATATAAACTTTGAGGAGTAAAGCTCTGCCTATGAGACTGGAGATACAGGGCTATTGCTTAAAAGATGGGGAGATCCTTGATGTTTTGAGTAAATAATTTATTTGCATTCTGAAGATGAGCAGAAATTCCTCTTAAAAAGTCAAGAAGTATTAATGGGGGCAGACCAGAGGTTATCTCATTACTGTGGAGGCCAAAAAGGGAGAATTTTGAACAGCAGTGCAGATGCTGATTAATGTAAGAGGTTAATAAAGGGCAAGATAAAAAGAATCATCTCATAATAAGGTCATTGAATTTAAGGAATTAAAAGCCTTAATAAGGAAATAATTCACAATTGTTAATATTCATTGATCTTGGGAGTATATGCATCTATGTTTTGAAATGTGTATAAAAACTAGAAAGTGGTTTTAAAAACAAAACTAATCAGACAGTGACTCCATAAAAATAATAGGCTGAGGATGCATGGTCAGTCACCTGCTCATATTTGCTTTATTTCATAAAACCTATTTATGTTAGAGCTTTTCTATTTTTTATGATTACTATTATAATTTTCCCTAATTTGTCACCTTCCTCAGAAGGGTCTTCTGGTTTCTGAAATTAATTTAAATCAATATATTAAAGAAAGCCAAAAGAAAGATGTTGACAAGATTGAAAAAATGTTCACAATGAAGCAAATTGTTAAAATTATCTGTTACTACTATAATTTAATTTATTAAATTTTTTCAAGCTTTTAAATTTTTCATTGATCTTTGGATGCAGTAAATTGTATCTCCCAAAGAGGTGGCCAGAACAGTTAATTACATCATTTGACCCACCTGGTGTGTTTCATTGCTTCAGAGATCTGACCACAGAGCAATAAGAGTCCAGGATGCACTCTTATGAACATGCCTATGCATGGATGGTAATTTCCAGGAAACCTGAATCTTCAGAAGGTAAAGAAAGAACAGACACATGTCTCTGCATGAGAAAAATTACATTAATTTGGCTTTTCCCTCAAAAATTCTTTAAGTTTATGAAAATAGTCAAATGTAAAGATCACCATGAAAAACATTGTGTCACCTGCAGACTGAAAAGAACTGACTGGTTTCAATATAATTTTTCAGATGCAATTCAGATGTAAATTCCTAGCTTTTATGAAATTCAGGTTACAATTCAGAAGTCCAGCCTTGAATGTTCTATTCATCTGCTAATTTTGCCAATCTGAAGACATGCGGAATTAAAAATGGAGTCCGATTTTCATTTTTCCTAGTGTCGGGGTTTGGCCTCGATGGCAACAAAGAACCACGTGGCAGTGGGTCTCTCAGACCAGACCCCCCACCACCACCACCGCAGTGAGGGGAGAATGGGAAGGAAAAGGCTACATTTGTGGGTTGAGACAAAGGCAGTTTCACAGAACAGCAAAGGGATCAAGAAAACAACAATAACACTGATAGAGGAATATACAATCACAGTTACCACACTCCAGTGGTGATTTCCTGTCCCCTTCCCCAGCCAGCTCCCTATAGCCTTGGTATGGTGCCACATGGTATGGAATACCTGTGTCCCTGCTACGTCCTGGGGAGAATTAACCCTGTCCCCGCTGGAACCAGGACAACTAGTCATATTAATAACTTCTAAATAAAACATCTGTAAGATATCCATAGCATTAATACATGAGGAAAATATAATAGAGTTTGACAGGACTTCTGTAGCAAAAATGTTTTCAATTCACTGAGGCCTTCTAAAGACATTGATGTTAATTACAAAGGTGTTAGAACATGCTTAACTGACAACTAATTTGTGTGGAGGTTACAGAAGAGAAAGTAAACATTAAGAGATTTGGAAGTGTTTTCTCCAGGAATATACATCTGTCTGCCAGTGGGCATTACACAGTTTTCAATAATATATGAAAGTGCCCTTCATTCTACATCAGAATTTGCCAGGAAACTGCCTACAATCAAAGATCTTGGTTAGAAGTAGTGAACAAGGTGAAATATATCATACAACTACAGAGTTGTTTTAATTGCCTCAATAAACCTCTAGAATTTTTTTTTATATCCCATATTTCTTGGAACGCTTGATGTGCCATCACCACGTCCTTTCCCTTATCATCATATCTTGTCCCTGAATTTTTAATTTATATTAATTTTTCTTATTATAGAAATGAATTGATTCTTAAAGGAGAGAAATTATGGCAGATGAGAAAGTTTTGCTAACTGAAGCAAATTACACTTGTACCTTAAATGAGAAAAAATCACTTTCCAACCCTGTGCTCATTGAAGTCAATCATCAGGTAGGACTATATCCTGGTGAAGCAGATTCTCACTAATTTCCGTGTAAACAGCTTTTATTTAATTAGCTTTTATTTATTTCAAGGTAATAAAAAATAGCGTATGCAATACATTTAAAAGCATTTTCCTTTTAAAGCATTAAAGTGGAAGTCGAGTTGCTTTGCATAACTGCATCAGAAAGCAGATTAATTTACATTTTAATTTGCATTAGCAGTGTAATTGGGATCCTAAAATGTTATATACAGGAAGGAATGAAAGCAGGAATGAAGTCCCGCAGCTACTAAAGGATGGAGATGCCAGACTCCAATTAAGACATTCTTTTGTCAAGCCTTATCTCTGAGGTTTGCAAGATAAACTTAAAAAAAAAAACGTCTGGCTTTTATGTCCCTTGCTATTGGTTTTAATTCCACAACTTAAAAGGATTCTTTTTGAGATTAATGTTAGGAAGGCAATTTCTTCCACTCTGTCTTACCAGTAATATTGGTCATTTTGGGGATAAATGGCATAGCTAAGAGGAATTTTAATTCTGCCTCAATGCCCCTTGTGCTCTCCCCAAACAAATTCCCTTTAAACAACATTGCTTATATGCTGAATAACAAATCCCGTAGATGTGGTTATATACTATAATGAGTGCATATGTTGGTGTCCTGCAATGGGATGATTATTTGTGTAAAAATGACTGTCCCAACTACATATTCAGGGAGCTTACAGTAAGCATTTGTACAGAATTTACGAAGCCACCTGAAAGAGCCTCCTTCTCAGTTCATTCACAGCCTTGCATCAAAAAGTAACCCTGGTGAAGTCAATTAGCTACTAGGAGAGCAGAAACTGAAAGGAAGAACCATCCAGCTCCATGGCATATTAAACCTAAAGTGGAAACTTATACCTCTTGTGTTGAACATACAGAACTGAATTTGACAGGTGCCCAGAGGACACAAAACAAGTGACTCAGTAACAAGGATGAACCTGAACAAAGTGTTAGCCTGAAGGTCCAGAACTACATGTTATACTGATAGCACTACAGACTTTGAAGTAATTATAGCTTTTTGCCATAATAGAAACGAGATGGTCATCTGTGCAAATTAGTCCTTATAGGCATAAGGCAGTTAACACACTTGAAATTCTGAAAAGCCAGGGAGCCTAAGTAAAACAGCTGAGCCTCAGATGTCTTATTTGAAGCTATTTTTAATTTAGGTATTTTAGTAAATTTATGCCAGATGGATGTATATGCTGTGTGAAACAGTTTTCAGAAAGCGTGTCAAGTGCTCACATTGAATCAATGCCTTACCAAGCTATTATGAGTATAATATTTTCCAGATAATTGTTTTGATTTCTCCTAGTTACTAACAGCTTTACAGCTCTTTTCACAGGGAGAGTTTTACTATCATCCTGACCAAACTCCTACAACTATGTTCCACTAATTCTGAACAAAAGAGCTTTGAATTTGACAATTGTTTTTCTTCATGTTTTCAGTGAAGATGTTTGCTTATCATGCATAGAAAATCTCAGTGATAAGTAGGCCACTGCTAGGCTTTGTGAAGCATAAGCATTACTGCATTAGTAGTTGCTCTGATTGCAATTACATGTCATGGAAGTCTTGGATAGCACTTAGAGGGCTGAAAATTCTGTATACAGATATACAATTTACAGATTGCCATAGTGCCGCAGACCCACATCTGACTTGTGCAGTGTCCTATCTTTGACCAAGTACAATAACAAGTGATCAAGAGGGCATGTAAAAATCCTGGTGTACGAAGGCATATGGAACTCACGTTGTCATTCTAAGTCCATTGTGACCTCTAGCAATTAGGTAGTCTTAAACAAAAAAAGTGGTGTTAAATACAGTATGCAAAATATGGTTACAAATTTGGAAATAATATTCTCTTTGGCTAGTTCTGTGTCCAGTCTTTTTGATTTAATAAGGTATTGGCTTCATTAACTGCACAGAGCAGTCCCACAATTATAATGTAGTGAATATTTTGATCAGTGTTGATCTTCCCTCTTTCAAGTTCACTGACTGCTACTTCAGTATTGTTACAAAACCTATTAAACAGGTATTTCCCATCTAATTTCTTAATAGTGTTCATTACCGTCCTACCTTCTTTCTTTTTCAGCATTTTATATTTTCCATCATTGTCTAATAGTCTATCATTTATCGTTGTCTGATGAGCCTTTCTTCATAGTAATTGCTTTCATCAGTTCTTTTTGAAACCTCCACATTCCTCAATATCTTCTTGGAAAAGGAGGGGAGGGGGATGAGTACTGAAAATAATACTTCATGCATATAATGATGATTTGTACAGTACTTATTATTCACGTTTTTTCCATTCCCACTACATACTCAAATAAAGCACTTCAGAATTTCATTATCTGCCTATAGGAAATAGTTTGATAGAGAACTTTTGGAAGATAATTACTCTTATACCAAATCAGTTAGCACAAGATATTAGAACTGACTTGCAAAACCAAGCAAGTTAAGTATGGATTAAAATGCTCTGGTGCCATAATCCAACACTATCTTGAAATATTCCTCTCTTCCATTGCATTAAAAGAGTCATCAAACAGTGTACTGCAGTATTGAGATCTCAGTTTGTTTAGTCTTTAAACACCATTTTTAATGTATGAGCTCTTTAATAAGGCTTAAGACATATCTGGCTTTGCAATATCGACTTTATTTTAAAAATATACTTTAAAAGGACATGCTAAACAGCAAACTCTCTTGAGTACCTAACTCAAATCGTGATCATTTGACTTAATTTTGTTGACACATGAATAAGCACCCATGAAAATAAATGCCTTGTGCAAAATCTAACTAGATTAAAACACTAGACTAAGGTAGTATAAGCCTTAGAATTTCTTAATGGCACTCATACTCAGCTATCAGTGTCTCCTGAGATACTTCCAATATTTACTGTATTCTTTTCTACAGTGATCTCAAATACCTATTTTTTTCTTAGGCCAGAAAATGGAATTCTAATTAATAAATCACACGCTGGTAGAAACCTTTCTCTTCGGTAGTACCACTTCATTTCTGAAGAGAAGTATTTAAGTATTCTAACTTAATTTGACTCATGACTCATCTAGGTGGAAATGGGCTTTGCTATATTTATGTCAGTGCATTTTGCAGGCTGGCTGCTGGATGATCCCAACGGATGTGATCAACAAAATAGCAGCTACATCTCCACCAACTAGTAAAAAGGAAACACAAGCTTTCTTAGGCGTTGTGAGTTTTTTAAGGATGCATATCCCAGAGTACAGTCTGATTGTGAGCCCTCTGTATCAAGTAACCCAGAAGAAGAACAATTTTAAATGGGGTCCTGGGCAATGACAAGCCACACAGTAGCTCTGGGTCCAGTGCGGGTGGGACAAGATGTTAAAAATTCTGGCTTCAAAAAGAAAAGCATATTTCCTAATAAAATTGTTTATGAATAATAAAATTAAAAAGCAAAAATTAAAAGCAAATCTGACTCCATCTGAAAGTGTCATCAAGGATGGGCTTTAAACAGTGATAAACCCTTAAAATGCTGTTGCTTATATTGGAGAAGAGAGTTTACATGATAGTGCCAGGATACAAATAACATGCAATTGCCATCTGCAGTTGTTGTCAATGTGAAGTTCATGTTGTGTACATTAAATGACTCTGATAGTACAAAGTGCTGTAGTAGTCTGACATTGTGTCTCTAATTGGATTTAACAGTCTGTTTAATAATTTCAATCCAATGCAGTTCACAAAATGGTAATACTCATTAAATTGTTTAAAATACAGCATTTTCTTCCATGTATTAAAAATATTGCTTGGGAAACACTTCTGTGCACTACTAAGAAAATCATAAGTTAAAAAATTGTAGACAGATCAGTTCAGTGAAAGGTGCATGTGGTTACCTACCTTGCCCATCCCTTATTAAAACAGAAAAGCATTTTATAAATTGAAGTCTGTTGCCAAGCTAAGTATCATGAGTGGTCTGACCTGTGCAAGAATGTGACTTATTTCTCTATATCTGGTGCTGTCCCCTTTTTTTCCCTTAATCCATATTCTTACCTTTTCCTTTTTAATTTAGTGAGCTATGTAGCTCTAAATGCTAAAACTGTCATTATACTCTAATATAATTCATATACATCTACAGCTCATTTGATATCATTAATGTCAAGATTGAATGGCCTCTTCTAAGCAATGATCTATTAGCATAGAACATTCATTATGATGTTTGTCTTTGAACAGAATTTTCATAACTTATCCATCAGCACCAAAAGTTTCCCATGAAAATCTATTGTCTATTAGTATAATGTTTAATAGGTATGCGAACATACACTTTTTTATTTTATGGTAGTTTCAGAAACAGTTCTTAAGCAGGTTCAGATTTTTTCAACACAAAAGGGGAGCTGTTTGCTCATGTCTGATATTTATGTGTGTGGTCTGTTTTTTTTTTTTTTTGTGTATTGCATTTACTTTGTCTTTGATTAAAAAGATAACCTAAAACATCAAAATTAAGGTGGTCAGAAATTCAAAGGCTACATCTACATAATCAGGCAGTATTGATCAATAGGAACAGATCTGAGTAATACAGCAGCTACATTGGGAGGACTTTCCCTCTTTAAAATGTAGGTACTAAAGGGTCTTTATTTTGGTCCACCTCTATCTTGGTGATGTCAGCTGAATATCCATTAGCAAAGCACCTTCATTTCACTCTAAATTACATCTTGTGGTTACTTGTCATCTGAAGAGAATCCTCTTAGATGCTCCACAATCTAAACCAAAAAACAGCAAGTTGGGAGGAAGAATGTTCACTTTACAAACATATTCTTAGTTGGAAGTAAAAGACTAATGTAAATACATCCTCAGGATCTTAGCTGTTATCAAAATTGACTACTTGTGTAGCTTATCAAAACTTGAGGAAAAATGAAAAGAAATGTGACTAAGTCCTTTTGTTTTTCCCACGACTCTTGCAAAGGATATTTGCTAACCATAGTTAAATGCGTCCGTGAGTATCATTTCCTGTTTTAAAGAGCTTGCACCGTTTCACTAGCAAAGATTTATCATTTTACACCACTGAAAGTCTATGTCATTTTAACTGTCTGCATTACTGAAAATTTAGGTCTTCATTATTCAAGGATTTTACTCTAAGCATGTACTTTATTATTTGGGTAAGTCTAAAATTCTACAAGCTACAACTTTCTAATAGTATATCTTTTGCAGAATTTCATTCAAACTTAGTTCCATTCTTGAGCCCTTCTTTTAGCTCTACTTTGTGTCATAGTAGAGATATCTCACGGAAGAGATATAAATTCTCCTTAAAATTAGCTCACACTTGAATTTTAGACATAAACAGGAATTCTTTTGTATTTTTAATTCAAAAATGTTAAACATTTATTTCCTATGGTAAAAACTACTGTCTCCTCAAACCCATAACAAAAGCAAGAGAACACTCTGCTAGCTGGCAATCTTCCACTTCTCTCTCAAGTATCAAAGAAGCTACTAAAACCAAGAACTGGTGTCATGACTTCTACTGAAAAGAGATCACTTCTTGGATTACTTAATATAACAAGCTCAAAGATTGACCAAGGACTGTTGTAATCTAGCATTAACAACTTTCTTATAAAGTGATCTTTAAATGCTAAATATTTGCTCTATTCATACTAATGTCTTTATATGACTATTAACTACTATCTTAATCTCAGATTCTTATACATGTCACTGAAACCTTACATGCTGTCAGTGTCTTCACCAGATGATTGCTTGAATCATCTACCCTGGTGGATTCCTGAGGACAATTCAAAATCAGTTCTGAGCATAAAACTCTAGGCAAAATTAAGTGAATTATCTTTCTTTTCCCCCAATTGTTCTTCCCTTCCCTTCCCTTCCCTTCCCTTCCCTTCCCTTCCCTTCCCTTCCCTT
>JAOXJM010000004.1:5749232-5761037 GCA_026413425.1 Tringa solitaria
GAACCTTTCCTTATTGTGTGTGTATATACACATATATATATGGATATGTGTTAGCATGTATATGTATGTTCAAGCATTAGTGTGTGTGAATATGCATGAACCAATTAGATTTCTTAAGTTCAAAAGAAGAACACCTCTGACCAGAAGAAGTATCATTCCTGGTACAAAAGAAATGCCATTCATGAAAAATGAAAACCTGAGATTAAATTGTCATTGCTATTGATAGCATTGAAATAAATAAGATCAGCACAAAACTCTACCCATATGAATGAATTCAGGCTTTGAGTTAAACAGGCAGCCTTACTAATATTGAAGAGGAAATCAAACAATAAGTTTAGACACGTTGGAAAAAAAGAGTCTGCATAAATTTTTAATTTAAACATTTTTGCATAAAATTTTAATTTAAACATTTGTGCAATGACAGGAATAAAATTGTGTGCTCTTCTGTGCTCAGTTAAGTACTAATTATGACATTTCTGGAATTGTGAGATATAATAGTTTTCCATGATGGTATAATTTATTTTTTTCTTATTTCAAGATGATTTAATGACCATCTTGTTATATGCAGTAATCTATATAGAACTTGGCTTTGATGATTTTCTTTCCTAAGGGTGTATGTTGAGAAAACTCCAGCAGGTACGATTAGCATAGCTCCAAATATGTATTAGAAAGTTTTCTCCTTGAACTTAATACTAAGTCAGTGTGAACTACTTCATAGATGGTTTCTTAAAAAAGAAACATGTAAAACTCCAGTGTCAGAATATTCTATTTTACTGTACTTTTGAGGAGCTAGCTGTGCTGTCAGACAACGGTCGTGGTGATGATGAACAGAAGATAAAAATAGGTATGGCTTCTTTTCATCAATTAGTTGCAAGTTGCTTTAGTTTTTTCTCAGCAGCATCTGACATCAGCTCTATGTCCCACATAGTTTTGATAATGTGGGACACATTTTTTAAAAAAATGTGTGGGTTGTCACTTCACTTGAAAGAGAAGAATAAATCAAATTATGTGAGCTGTTAAGAATAGTTTCTATCCTTTAACTTTCAGTCTGAGGTTCTTCCCTATTTTCCATAACAGATACCTTTCAGAAGTTTGTGGTAATGGATATTCAAAACCACAACCTGGTATAATTTTTATTACAGTTGGAATCAGGAAGGAAGGAAGGAAGGAAAGGAATGAAAAGTCCCTTGTGACAAAGCTTTTTAGGTTTTGAATGATATTTTGTCAGACTCTGGCTACAATTAACCTGAAAATAATAATCCATCTGTGTTAGAAATATCAATGTTTAGCCATCGCCCCACTCCTCTCCACAGAATTTATTCCCAAGTGATTCACTACAGAATCCTGCCCTGTGTTGGTAATTCCCATATCTCCAACCTTCAGAAGCACTGCAGGAAGACAGGAGCCTATATCCCACTGAAAATCAGTAATTTAGGGTGCCTAACTCCTTCACTTTAATATAGTGTAAACATGCAATTATGGGACAAATAAAGAATCCTACTTAAAAAACATTTTGATACAGTTTGACCTGTTACTCGATTAATTGTCCACAGGGTATGTAAACACGACTTCTGTTTTCATGATTAAAGAGAAATAAACATGTTGCAATGCTTGGATAATTTGCCTCCCCCCTTGCTCCCCCTTTCATAGACTGGACTGAATAGATGTTGAAAAAACTGTTGCACTTTGGGCATTGACACTATAGAAGCCTACATCAACTAAAATAGTATAGTTTCTGGATTAAGGTTTAATCCTTTTCTTGCTCTGGTTAATGTGAAAGTAGCAGAAAACATGGGGATTATTGCTCAATGTAAGAAGACTCCAGCCTTTACCTTATAATTGTAATATTTTTGGTTACATTTACAATACAAACATTTTAAAATTGGAAGCAATCCTTGCACTGGATTACAACACTGTTAAGAAGAACCAGACTAACTTGTTGCTCTTGACTGTCTTTTAAATAACCAGAATGTTGGTGTCCTTAAATTTGGAAGTTTCCAAACTCTTTGAAAGATCTTAATTTAATAAGCCTTTGAACTGAACTTAGAAACCATTAGGAATGGCTGCATTTCATAGCTTTAAGAATTGTTCTTAAGAGTCTGGGAGTAACGGGCCACAATAATTTCACAGGGATAAGTCCCAGTAGACCAATTACTACAAACCCATGATCAGAGAGATCAAGGAAGTTACACCCTGCTATAAATCATTTATACATGTAACTAAGTGCATATGAAAAATGAGACTGGTGGGGGGAACATACGCTGCTCATAAATTAAGATAGTAATTTTTATGCATCTACGACATACTGCAGTGAACTACAATATAATCTACGTATTCTGTAAATCAGAATACATATGGTTATGAATGCATACTGTTATGAATTGCATTGGTTTATATAATGCTATGTCCTGAAGATGGCCCAGGCAACTGGAAACAATATCATCAATAAATGCTAAAATAAATGCAAGACCCACACTAATTCAAATAGGTAATGCTTTAGTTCTAAATACGTGCTTCTAAATATATGCCTTAAGGAACTTGCATCCCCTGAATTTACTCAATACCACATTGTGTTTCATTTAAGTGCGTGTGAAAACTAGAAAGAAATCTAAAAGAATATGATTTTATAATGTGTCATCATAGGCTTCCATTTTTATATTGAAACATGTAAAGTGTATATTTTTGCATATTTTTAATAGGAAATGAGGACAGTATCAAATATAATATTTCACATTTGCATTGAAACAGAAGGTCATGAGACTATCTGAATTTAAATTATTTTAAATTTTTCAGATACGCTAGACTATTCCTCTTTTATTGAAAAATTATGCAAACTGACTGTGCCTGAAACATGAAGACAAGCTTTCCTGTCCAATTACACTACATTCCTGCCTACAAGAAAACTGATTGCAAGCATGTAGTGTTACTGACCCAGAAGAGCCTCAGGGCATGCATTAATTTCTTGTCAGAAGCTTCCTAAATCTGCACTACCTATATGCATCTTAATATGTAATAGCTCTCAGACTTCTCTTCTAAATTGCTTCTACATTAATGCAAGGTTTTATCAGCAACCTGCAGCAGGGAGTTCCACAACTTCTTTGCATTGTTCATGTCAAACCTCTTCCTTTTATTTATTTTTCAATTTTTGCATACTCATTTCGATTAACATCTTCTGTGTCAAAAATTACTGTGAACAGCTACTCCCCATTCATAATTTTTAGCCCTTCTTATCCTTGTTTTCTGAAAAGCATGAGATTGGTCAGCTAATCCTCATATAAAAGACTTTTCATAAGTGTGATTTTCATTGCTAACTTCTTCTATATCATATCTGTTTCTTAACACAAAGCTAATAAAAAACTTATTCAAAGTGATTTAGAATTTTCAGATCATTATAAAACATGTACATTTGTACAAAAATCCCCACCAACTGTGGATTTTTTCTTAAATTTTATATTAGTGTAATTTTAAGAATGTGTATTGCAAGTGTGATCTAAAAAACATGGTTAGTCCTTGTTTTTACTACACTTTAAGTGCTTTTCTGATTACTTTTTTGTAATTCATACTGAATGTCTAATAAACACATTGAATATTGCAAAAATTCTGTCAGATTAATTAAATTTTAAAATGAGAATCAGAAAAAGAGCAGTTCGGGGGAAAAACAACACTTCTATACTGAAAATATTGCTCATACCATTTGGTAATTCTGAGGTATTCAGCAGTTTTTCCTGTTCAACCTTCTGTTAACTCATCTTTTTTAAAATAACATGAAAGATAGTAAATGTAGCTGAGCTCACAGTTATTACAATAATGGAAGTACACTGTTCATAGCCATTTATCTTGATTTTATCATTTTCATAAAGTACATCAAAAATGGAGCCTGCAGGTTTGGTATGTCAAAATTACTTGCAATAATTTCACACCTGAAAGGCCAAACAGCACTATTCAATATTTCCTGCAATTTTTATCCTAATTTATTACTTCTTCCAAACATTTGTTTTTAATTGGGTGGTCTTAATATTAACAGAAAAACACACCACCCACAGTCTTAAATGGGAACTGTGAGAATGCTGTGTCTTTTCTGCAAGACACAGTTGTTTGAGTCTTCTTATGAAATGTGACACTATGAAATGTGATATTATCATAATACTTTTGCTTTCTGTGGGTAGTTCTTGAAATCCTACAAGACTACAAAACCATATAATGATTTGCAACGTTAGTGTATATAAATATATGCGTATATAATATTCAATTTACAACACGTGCAATATGTATATAGACAGAGATACATATCCAATTTAATGAGGTAGATGTGTTACTCCATTTATGTACATACACGTTTTCTTATGCAAACCACTATTGGACCATTACTTCTGTTCTTTTAAAAGTTTGTTTTCTGTGGATTTATGACTACATAATGTTCAAAAAACACGTAACAGGCAGTGGGTATGAAAGGTGGTGATAAGTGGATTAGGGAAGAATGGGACTGAACATCAGTGATTTAAGGAGGTAGAGAACTGGGATTAGCTGGGCAATAAATGCTGCACAATGACATTTGTGAAGGAACCTCAAAAGGAACTCAAATTAAGAAAGCAAGTAGGCAGTCTTTAGAGCTATGACTAAAGAAAGACTGTACAAAAACTGGAATAGTGGAAACTAGATTAATTTAGATGAAAATAATTAAAATCTGAGTTAGAATGAGGAAGTCAGGACAAGAAGGATGGAGGGGTAAAGTCTGCAGGTGGAGGGAACTGGCAGTTATATCTCTACTCACCACAACACAAACGATCTAGAAAGTAAAGTGTAACTTCAGTACCAAAGTCATGTCATTTGTCTTCAGTTGAAACAGACAGTAATATTTATTGCTTAAACCTCTGTCTCCTAGAATGAACTTGATTTCATTTCATGTAAATTAAAATTGCAGGATGGAAAGAATATGATAGAAGAATATTGGATCCTTTGAAATCTTTGGAGAGTCCTACCCTTTCAAATACAAAAAGTGACTTTAGCTTCTGTATTTGACGCTCTAGTTGGGCTTGCTAACCATGAGAAAAAATGGACTTTCAGTTGATATAGTGAAGATCAACCATGTAGTAGCCAAAAGATGAGAGCATCTCCAGCCCTACTTCCATTATAAAAACAAATCTAGCCATTTTCAGTCTGGTTTCATCTTTCCTTTATTGCTCAAGAAAATCTTACCTGGAATCACTGAATAAAACACATAGTTAGAAAAACTAAACTGTATTTAGGTTTTAGACTTATGGAAGTTGAAAAAGTGTCAATTCATCTGCAGTTCAGATTGTTTTCTCAATTCAGGAGCCACCTTGATATTACTTGGAAAAATTATTGCCCATAAATGCATATTGCTGTCTTAACAGTTTTTCTTTTGAAGTGGACAGAAGCCAATACTAAAAAGTTCTGATTTCCCATAATAAATTATTTTTCTAAGTAGCTGAGGCTAAAAATACCTCTCCAATAAATCAGGGGAACTTTTGCAGTAAATTCAGCCTTCTGTCATTGTTGTACCTTCAGAATTAGGGAGCATACATGCATCAGGAAAGCAATTGGGAAACTTAAAATCTTCTTGCAGGTGGATTTATTGCTTGCAAAAGAAAATATTGTATTTCTTTAAAACAACAGATTTGGAAAACTAAGACCTATTCTATTCTTAGAGCCAATAACAAAAGGAAGTCATAGTCATGACAGCACCAGCATCTGGTGAGAAAAAGAAATAAGCTCTGTTTCCGTGATCAAAACAAAATGAAAAATTGATCATTTGAGTTTTAACTTGGGTTTTAAGTGTCTGACTGGGTAGGTGGAAAATGGCTGTTCACAGGAAACTAAGGCCATCTGCTCAATCCAAAAAAGCTATCAAACATCACTGAAGTATTGAAAGATTTTAGGCCACCAGCATCCTGCAGGAGAATCAAAACAATATCATTTAATGTTTACTATTCCTTTAAAACAAAATTTTGCTAACTGGGGCTTTGAACAACCTGGTCTAGTGGGAGGAGTCCCTGACCATGGCAGGGGGGTTGGAGCTAGATGATCTTCAAGGTCCCTTCAACTCTAACCTTTCTGTAATTTTATGAAATTTGGGATGCAGCTTCTGGCTCTGTGTGCACATATAGAAATCTATTAATTAAAAATGTTCACACAGAGAATGCTCTATAAACTTGTGCAATAATAGCTGTAAAAGAGTTGAAAGCAAACATCTGCAGTAACTGAATTTCAGGTTATTTGTAATTATTCCCTTTGGAATGTATTAGTCTTGTGTAGGCAAGATAAACACTCCAGTTTAGAGGAGGTTATAGAAGGCCTTCCCCTGATACCCGTAAAGACTCCACAGTTCCTGTCTAAGCACTTTAAGAAAGCTTAGACTTTTAATTCCCCAAAGTCAAATCGTAGTACAATGCAGTGTTGTTGTTCCAGTTTCCAGTCTTTTAAGTAACCTTTCCAGCTTTCACAGTATAAATCTATCTACAGCTAGAGTCTTTCAAATTCTGGAACTCTCTCCAGTCCTAGATACTAAATAACTTTACATCTCTGCATACAAATGAACCAATATAAAACTGAAAATTTTAGATTCTGGTTATTCTGGTCAGTCTAGTTTTTCATGTACTTCATCTGAAAGATTGTTATTGTATTACTTGAGCTTTCATAAAGTACTAAAATAAATTGTGATGTCATTTTAAGACTATTAAATACTTTTAATCAGAAAAGGCAACAAAACTTTGCTAATTTTCTTATGTGGTAAAAAAATACTTTAATTTCAAGGTATTTGTTTTCATTTTTTAAGCAAGTTTCACAATTTTGGCTATCAATTTAGTGTTGTAAGATGTAAGATAGAAAAAAGCAGTAAAGCAGCTACACACATTAGGCAGCATTTATAGACATACCCATCAAGTAGCTGAAGCCCTTTCTGTGAGCTCTTCAGATTTGTATCAATTCTTTCATTTATTCAAGACCTTGAAAAAGTTATTGTGTGCATATATATGAAAAAGGCAGAACTTAATCTATCAGAAAGTGTTTATCCTCATTTCCCTTCTAATGATATGCTTGATCATTATAATGTCATCTATGATGTGTATTTGCCTTTAAAGCAACCAGTAAGAAAATATCTTCATAGCGTTTTAAAATGCATTATAAAATATAAAAAAGCAAATATAACTTATCATATGTGTGTCATTAAATCATTGGATGATTTAGGTCGGAAACAAGCTCTAAAGGATAAATAGCCCAGCCCAGTTTTCAAAGCAGGTCAAACTAGATCAGGTTGCTCTGAGACCTGACCAGTCAAATTTTGAAAATCTTTGGGAATGGAGATTCCACATTTCTGGGCAAACTTTTCCAATATTTGACCATCTTAAAAATAAAAAAATTATAAAAAAAAAAAGAGGAAAACCTTATGCTTAATTAATTAATTCTATTATTTAAATAATTAAGTTACATTTAATTGTGTTCCTATTAGTCTCTTTTGCCTCTCATGGTGTCCCTGTGTACCACTAGAAATTGTTTGGCTTCATCTTCTCTCTACAGTCCTGTGATACTTATTTCTGAAAAAAAAAACTTGACTGAACCTGGTTAATAATTAATTCCCTTTTCAGTAGCATATGGATACAGGCCAGATTAATAATCTAAGCATTCTTATAAATAAATAAATAAATACATAAACAAAGACAAAATATTTCAAAATCTAAGATACTGGGTGAACTGTACCAAAAGCCAAGATAATGAATAAGTAATAAGAACAGTATTGCCAATTTTTTTGAATTATGATAGTTTTTTGAAGTAGTGTAAGGAAAGAGTACATTCTTCTGCCCTGTTCTGGAATGAACAAATACAGCTATTCAGAATGAGTCTTGGATATTACTGAGGCTGTGCCAAACCCAACAACACAAATCAAGGCTTTGGCTAATGTGAATCTTCTAATTATATTTATCTTTGTCTGCAAGGTTTACAAGGGGATCACGGTGTAAACCAAAAGCTGTTTATGCAAATGGAATTTGGTTTTGATTGGACGCAGTCTCTAGCCTATGCTGCCAATTTTCCTACTATATCTTCCTCCTATTCCTTTATCACACAGGCAGAAAAGTTTCCTAGATTCAGCAGTAGAGACTCCTTTGTACTACAGGAAGTCCATGGTTACTGAATATGCCAAAATTCTAAGCACACCAGAACTCAGACAGATTTTTATTCCTTATTCTTCAGGAGCAGAATGTTGACTTGTGCCCTGGAATATCAGTTTGATTAATCAAAAGAGAGAAATCAAGTAACATATGGAGAACATTAAATAAATTTGAAACATGACCATCTCATACGAAATACTAAGTTGCTCTGACACAACTGGCAGCCAAAGAATTGGTTTTGTTCTCATAATTTAAGTTATATGTATACTAAAGTCAATTTTGTCCACAAAAGATTCCAGAGACAGCAGTGTTGTCACTATTGTTTTTGTAAGGTAATATAAAAATAGATACCTCAGCCATCAAAAGATTAGTTAAATGTAATGCAGAATTCTCAAGTAAAGGAAGAAAATTAATGAGTTTCTGTAGAATTATGTTATGATGGAATCATTTACCCTATATTTTCTTTGAACTTCCAATATATTCCATGATTAGAAATTGCAGTTTGGGTTTCTTCCTTCTCATGATCTATAGTAGTTCTTCAAACAAAACATGAGTTTTCCTAAGGATACATTTTAAGTGAATCAAATGCAACAACACTAATGCAAAGTTTAATCTCAAGAGGAAGAATCAAAATAGTGTTTCATATAATGTACTGATTTGTAGCCCATTAACTAGAACAGAAGTTTTTCACATGTCCACCCCAAAATCTGTTTTGCAGAGGGAAACACAAAAAAAAATTAATATCAAAGACAAGGATTATTTGAATCTACACGTTTCTTATGCTTTTTGCCACCCTCCTTTACTTTGCCAAGTATTTAAATGCACGTTGGAAGACTATTCTATCTGATTACCATGTTCTGATAACAAAATGTTGAGGATCATTCTGATTATTAATGATAATGAGAAATAAAAAAAAATCAGATGAGAATATTCACAAACACTTTTGAGAGAAGGCCCAGACTAAATGTTGATGTTGCTGTCATGATTATCAGAGCTAATATATCTTCACATTTCTAATAGCAACATTAGGCCAAAGTCTCACTGGCTATAAATCATTCTAGTTCTTTTACTATAAAAGGGTTTTTCTTGCTTGCTTGCTTGGTTTTGCTTTATCCTAGTGCTTTTGTTTAAAGAATGTTCTATACAATATTCTTTCCTCTGACATCTCCCCCCAGCACGACATTTGACTAGTGCGTTTGAATGCATATTTTGTACCAAAACCAAATGATTTTGTAATATCACATTTTACAACTATTTTCAAATAACAACTAGTTTTAAAGGCTTTTTTCTATCGTATTTTGGTCACTTTTGGCATAGCCAAGTACCAGTGTGAAAAGTCATATTTTTAAAAAAGCAAACAGAACACAAAAAACAACCTGAAAATGTTAGCTATTTTACCTGTTGATTTTGTTGTGAAATCAAAGAGTAAATCCCAAGAGTTTAGTATGTGGGAGACAGTAATATTTCTTTTTTTAAAACAGCAATTCTATCTTCTTGTGAATAGAGACAAAGGTGTCTTGTAACTTGCCCTGTCAAGCATTGAAGAAAAAAATGACTCAATACATTTTAAAAATCTGTGTGCTTTCTCTCCAATTATTTTTTAATGTGTCTTTTGACAAATTGTCAAGAAGGAAAGTTAGCAGATTTTGCTTTTGTGGTCAGCTGGGCAAAGGGACAAGAAGTAGATCTCTGAATGGGAGGCGTTCAGCGTGGAAGGGGAGTTGCTGTGGAGAGTTGATGCCAGTCTGAATATCAGGGCAGAAAGCAAATGTAGGCAGTGGTGATAGCCCTGTTCTAGGTGTCTTTCTGGGGTTCACAGAAATCTTGAATTCTGGTGGGAAATAGCTTTGAACTGACCAGAAAAGCAATTATTAGTACAACTTTTATAAAGAAAATATATAATCTCTCCCTAGAGAGTTCTAGTTTTATGATGAGAGATTCAGTCCACAATAAGGGCCTGTGTATGCACTCTTTAGTGTATTTGATCATTCCAATAAAAATATCTAAACTAAGAGATTATAAAATACATCAAATTTGCACTGATTTCATTTATTAAAGTAACATATGTTTTGCTTATTTAATACGTTGTGACCTGAATGCTCACTGGAAAATCAGGACAGAAAGAAAACAGCAGAAGAAACATTTGCATCTGACATAAGCACACCTAGCTTTGTACCTTCTACATTTATATGACACTTTCAACCCTCTGTAATACCTGAGCTGTCAGAACTTATATATTTGATTATATATTGCAAAATCAAAATTTAGGAAATGGACATGAATTTCTACCTAGGGTGATTTTGGAGTTAAGGCAATGATGCTGCTCTGCCGTAATAGCAGACAATACTTCAAAAGAGGTTGGAGCTCTGGTTTATGAAACAGAATGCAAGAAACCAGTGTAAAACTACCACTAAATCCATCAGAAATTCCCTGAAAGTATCTACTGAAGAAGCCATACTGGAGGAGAAGCCTAAATGAGTGAAACGGAATGTCTGCACTAAAGCAACAAGTATGTGAATCACATGTTAAATATTAATATATTAAATATATTAAAAATATTAAAGCAAATTTAACTATATTAATTTTACATTGTGTCCTACATTTTTTCTGAATTTCCCCCTTGGTTTTGGTTTTTGAATTTGGTTTTCCTCTTTTACCACCACTGAGAGCCTGTGCAATAACTCTACCATGTTAAGAAGCAAGCAGTCCATTTAACCTCAGATAGCAGTTCAGTGACAGTTAAAATGCTTTCGTTTAATAACTGTATATCTATTTAGGCTTAAAAAGTGGTTTTAGGCACTTCCAACACTATATAGATGAGATACTTTTAATTAATGAAAAGAAAGGTTTCAAATATAAGGTTAGGAAGTTTTACTTAGAAAAAAATTTGTCAATATGTCTAGACAGAAAAAAACTGCATGATTTAATATACTTTTTATAGAAAGTGACTAACAGGCTGAAATAAAGGGAGAGAGCCTGTCTTGTTCGTCCAACAGCAGTTTGTGCGTGCATATTGCTAGACATTAAAAGAAACCCCAGTCCAGCCCATAAGAGATTTTTACTGTTCTCCTTCAAGAATGGAACACTAATGTAATGTCTATGGCTTCTAGTCGACCATTTACAATATCAGTAGAGCGCAGTTCACTTGGAAGTCAGCTTGATTTCTGTGAAAATATTAAAACTGTGTCCCTAGAGCCTGGACATGCTTCTCTACCCCACGAGATAACAGCAGTCAAAAAGAAGCTGTGCACAGAGAAGCCTCAGGGGTTACTCACAAAAGGGCAAAGATATTTATCAAAATTGAGAGAAAGTCCTCTGTAGTTTCAAGAAAAGTGAAATCTTGCATGACAAATTGAGCCTGTTTAGAGCAATTTAATCGAACAGGGCTGCTCAAGTGGAACTAAGCCTGCTCAAAGGGCATATCATACAGCAGAAAAGACTGACCTATGAATATTGTGTTCAAGGTAAACACGCTGGCCTCTACTTCAGGCCTAAGCGAGACTCCAGTTTTACTGTTTGTCCTGGGTTGAGCGACACAGGACAAACTTTTCTTCTAATGCTGGGGAAAAATTGCACTTTTAGAAGACCCTGGTGTCTGAATTCATGACAATATTTACTTTATATCCAGCTAGGCTCTGTGGGATTCAAGGTCTTAGTGTTTTCGAGCCTTGCCAGGTGC
>JAOXJM010000004.1:5761137-5772460 GCA_026413425.1 Tringa solitaria
GGGGGGAGGAACACAATGAAAAAAAACTCACCAAAAAGCAGGCTTTTATGGGCAGTTTCAATTGTTTTAAGGACAAGTTTTGAGGTTTTTGGCATCTTTAAAAATTGTGTAGCCATCTACATCTTTCTTTTAGAAAATAATGAGTCCTTTCATTCATTTCTAGATAGTTTCATCAGCTTTTTAGTGATTTTTTTTTTCTAAAATAGCACATACTAACAGACTATAAAGAGAAGTTGCACCATTCCTTTCAATTCGCTTTTCAAGGTTTTTCTCCCAGAACACCAATTGACACAATCTTTCATTTCTTTGGATGCCTTTACATAAAGCCTGGCAAATACGAGCAGGATTTTGTTTTCTATGGGAGCAAAGAAAACACTGGTGAACAGGTTTCTTAGTCAGCTAGGCCTGTTGAACATAGCAGTTTTGAATTCTTACCAAATGGCTTTATTTCGTTTTCCTTCCATTTGTTTTGGCATTTCAGATTTCCTCTAGTCAACACCAGACAGCTTTTGCAGTGGTCTGCTCCATGTTCCCCAGAAAGTAATGACCCCACATTTGTTCATTTTTCCTCTGTTGTCTACCTCCCTCTTCCTCACTCATTGCAGGTAATTGGTAAATATCAAATATCTGGTGTCTCCACAGTTGAGTGTGTTGACCTTTGATAAAAGCAGCATCAACTCTTGCACCTTTTATAATATTAATAATCATATTTTCATTCAGTGAAAATTGGGAATGTATATTTTCACCACACCTCTCTTCTCTTTTTTTTTTTAATGAATTGGGAAAAAAAAAAAACAAAACAGAAATAAGAGGAAATTATGTCATAGGGCATATTAGTTTCTTGTTCGTTTACAATAGGTTTGGAAATATTTGAATCCACAGCCCAGAGTCAGGACAGCATAGTGTCTACAGATTTTCATTAGTCTTGTGGGACAATTTTTTGGGCGAGTGGGAGGGATGATTTTCTAAATGTTATGCTATTTGCAGACTGCAGAAGAACGATGGAAGACAGTGATCACGATTGTACTTACCGAGTATTTAGCTTCAGGAGGAACACTACATAGTGATTTTTTTTAAAGTCATGTCTTATCTAGTTTGCAATATATAAATAACATAGACAAATATCAATACTATGCCAACTTATTCAAAGAAAATGTTGTTAAGGCAATCAAAGAAAAATGCACATCTCATTTTAGAGTTACTAAAATATGAAGAGAAAAAAGTTTTACTTAAATACAGCACAGTGCAAATGGGAGCAGATACCATCTCTCTCTGAATAGTCAGTTACCTGCACAGTAACCACCAAGCAACAGCATTGCAACCACCGAGCAATAGAATAAACCCAAAACCTTAAAAAATTCAATTCAGTGACCTCAATGCCATAAAATGTTGGAAGCCTGTGTCTCAGAGCTTTCATAACTTGAGAGGAAACAGTCAGTGCTACTTGGTCTACTAGAGGTCTAATGCTTTGTTCTTAGCTGTTGAGTGCATTCAGATGTGTTAGGAAGTTTACTCTTACATTGTTAACATTCAGTGAATACCTAGGCCATCTATTCTTAGTTCAGTATTGAGCTAGGATGAACATATGAAGAACTGAAGGGGTTTTGCTAGTTTGAGGAGCATGGATTTACATTTTGCTGTCTCTATTATTCAAATTATAATGAAAGTATTTCAAATTATAATGAAAAATAAAGAGGTCAGAAAAGCAGTGCAGAACTTCTGGGGGGTTTTGTGGTATTTTTGCTCAATAGCCACATAGTAAAGTTATCTATCTAGGTAAGAAACATTGATATGAAAATTTATTGACTTAGGAAAAAAAAAATCAACAGTACAATTTTGTTAGGTTTTAAGTCAGTGTTAAAATAAAAAAGGTATTCAAACTGAGACTTGAATTGATAACACTATCCTAAATGAGAATTCATTCCCTGAAAAGTATGAGTTTGTTGTAACATTTTGCCTTGATAAATTATAATGATAATTTTATAACATAGCAGAAAAACAAATTTGCATTTTTGCAAGAGGCTCATAAAGATTTTCAGCATCAAATAAGAGAAAAGAAAGAGGGCTAAAGTGCAGAGAAACTGCCTCTCCAGTGTCATGCCTGCTCGTGAGAGGAAAGGGAGCTGAAATAGAAATTGAATTTGCCCCAGTAGTGAAATACCAGCTCTATAATCCCTAAGCAATCTGCTGGCCATAAATATTTTTAGCTGATGAACTGAACTGGTGTGCACTTTGTGTTTAAAAGTTGAAATAGTGGTATAAGACCTTTGAAAGTCATAATTCTTATTCTGTACACAGAAGTATGCAACAGGCATGAATTTCTTGGAAGGTTCGGTAGGCTGTAAAGTGGACCTCCATTTCCTACCAGCAGCACTGGCTGGTACTGCAAGCTGGTGGCAAAGCTCTCCTGCATCGCTACGGACTTCCCACAAGCCTTACACAAGCCCTTGCTTAATGAATCTAAAGCTTAAACATGAAGCGGCTGTCTGCGGTTCCCATATAAATTAATGGAAATATGTGCTTGGACATTTAATTCAGCAGGTTTGATTTTGCAAGCCACTCAGTTCTTGTTACCTCTGATCAGAGGCGCAGGAGTGAGGAGTGGAGAAAAATATGTCTCGTACACTTTCTTCCATGAAGAAAGATAAGGTCCTAGGAAAGAGGATGTGCATGTTATTTATATCCAAAGGAAATTAGGTTTATAAATGTTCTCTCTGCCCCCTTCCACTCCTGCCTTCATATATCAGACTAATTTAAACCGGCTTCGGCAGAAAGGGAAAAAAAAAGAAACCAAAACCATTTGAACAATATCAAGTTCTTACAAGCTAGATGAAAAAAGCGTCTGGGAAGAGTAGAACCAAGAATTTTAGCAATGCTATGGCTAACTGCAAGGAGGAAGCACAGTCCTCATTAGAAACTTGTCACAGCTCTTAGAAATTCCCAAATGCCTAAGTAAGAAACAGAAGAGTTTGTAGCCAGACATGGGAGAATATTTAGAAACAAACCTGCAGTGGTACAGATTATATGAATAATTTGTAGACAGAATTTGTATCTTAGCATTTTAGGTCTCGGTTTTGACTCCTGTATTGTCTTCCTTATAATAATAATTTTATTCTCCTACAGACTGTATGCTACTCCTCCATTTCCCTCTTTTTCAAGCCTCAGTGTCTTGACACTTTCAAAAGGAATACTGAAAATATTCCCTATTTTCACCGATGCCTTTAAAATTACCCATTAGGATGCTTCACATCCCCTTCTGGTAGAAAGCTTCACTCCAGAACTGTGTTCAAAGACACGTACAGGGAATTTTTAGTGCACTATCCTAGTTTCTCAATAGTTTTTATTTCACAAACATTCATTCTGGAAGGGCATTGGTAAGTCAGATGTCACCAGTAAAGGGTGGTTTGCCCTTTTAATCCAGTGACTGGGGTGGGAGGGAAGAAAGAAGTTTTTACTTTAGTCAGAAAAGGAATTGCCTTTAATGCAAAAAAATCTCAGAGAGGTTAATACAGGGTGAAAGAAATTACTGGTTCACTGGTTGAAGTTAATGGCAGGAAATTTGCCATAAGGTGACCTGTTACTTCTATGAGTGCTATAGATTCCATGCATTTTCATAGTATTCTGTGTATTAAATATATTCTATGTAATCTGTTCCATATACGGTATCTACTATTCTTAAATCCCTCTCAGAGGCACTGATAAAAGATGAACTAAAAGAGAAATGTCAGTGGGAAGTCAGAAGGACACCTGTGTACTGTGTGCTTCAGTATTCAGTTATATCTGCCCTTTTTGCAGGGGATGTGTGGGGGAAGTAAGGATTGATAGGGAACAAAGTTTTTTTGTTTTCTACAGAATAATACATAGCAACATTCATGGAGCAGAGAAGATGACTTTTTGGATGGTCATTTGGTGGCAGGGTTGCTGGATTCTGTGTCTGGTATTTGGCTTCCAATTTCCTTCTGCTATACTATACTGCATAAATTTATTTGTCCATGGACATTCAAGAATAGCGTATTCTAGAGAGTAACTGAAAAGCAAAAACTCCCTAATATTTTCAAATGTATCTATACCCAGTGCCTAAATTAATTTATTTTTGTTTTTCTTGTACTCTAAATCTGAAGGGTTAGACACTATGCAGATGAATATTCCAATTAACATACCAAGATGATGTTACCAATTTACTGCAAAGAAAACGATTTTATTCTACTGCAACAGCAGTAGATTTCTAACATCTTTCTTCAAACTGAGAAATATATGCCAGAAGCTGGCGGCTGTTTTACAAACACCTTAGTGTGCCAGATCTCTATGAACCTTTTTCCAAACAGTTCTCTCTTTTAGCTGAGACTGAAGAAAAAGCTGATTACAGAGAGCAATGAATATTACATTAACAGTAAAAACAAAGAAACAAGCAGCAGCAAACAAACAGTCAAAGCTTAAGGCAATCCATTTGAAATGGTTCAGGGTACTTAATTTTAGTTGCTCAAAGTGAGACACTAAAGGTTTAGCTTTCAAGAAAATTCAGGACACAACAACAGGCTTCTATGAAACCGCATTCTGAGCAAACACAAATAAGGTGCCTCAGATAATTTTCTGTTCTGTTTTGTTTATAGAAAAAAAAAAGTAAGCAGAATTTCCTTAAAGCTGAAGTAAAAAGTTAATAGATTTATGGAGAGGTAGATTGTGCTGAGTGGTTTTTTTCACTCCATCTGGTAGATGCAGCACACCCAATAATACAAATTTAAAAAAAATGGATAATTTTCATGTCCCTATTGGATACTGGCTTTCAGTGTTGTTGTTTTTCCTTGCAACATAATCTAAGCATCCGGAGATTGTAGACATACATTTTTATTGTTTAATGTAAACCATTTAAAATAGAAATAATATTTCTTTCCACCATTATTCCAATTTCTATTCCATAACCCAGCATTTTTATTTGACCTTTCCAAATAAACATAAAATTGTTTTAATAACAAATGGTAATAATCTTTGGCTCATCTACTGGGCAAAAATGTGACAACTTTTGAGACTATCCTTTTTTTGCATTACTGGTTAGTGGGACATTTTCAGTCAGCGACCTATTTATTTCTTATGAATTATATATTAACTAGTAACATTGAGCTTCCCATAAAGTAGTTAAGATACATACAAAGTGATAATGCATCACTGCAACACTGCCTAGCTGTAACCATCACTATCGTGATGCCTCCGTGTTTAAGTAATGAACACACTTTATCCTCCAGAGGTGTAAACTCACCAATGGGATAGATTGCCTCAGCTTTGACTCAAAGGATCAGCATCCCTTCAGACTGTTTTATTTAGAAAGGAAACTGTTCTTGTTCATATCATTTCACAAGAAACAACTGTAATCTTTTATTACCTAATAAGTACAATGTGAATTAACTTTACTTGAGTTACTTGATGAGTAAAATCCCGCAAGGAGTTCTTTAGATTTATGTGTGTATGTTTCTTTCACTATATACAGCTCACTTGGGTCTTGACTCAGCAAAGCAGCGCAGCTTCTTTTTGTAGTCCTAAGGATATGGTAAAGTGAGGCAGACCCTTCATAGAGAAAAGACAATTATCTATTTTTAATTTTAAACAGTAATTGCTTTTACAAACAAAATCAAGTAATCATAAACACAAATTTCTCTGCAAAACACAGGAAAAAAGAAACTTCAGCAATAAGAATAGCAATGGCTAAATGTTTAAGGCAGTTTTTAAATCCACGTGTCTCTGAGTTATATAAGTCATTCCACTAAATCTCAGTCAGAAAAGAAAGTCCAAAAAGCATCTCATTAATCTTTCTGAAGTAAAAAAAAAAATCCAAAATCATTACTCAGAAAAAGTGTTTGATCTTTGTATTCATGGCACATATTTGCTCTACAGTCTGAAACAGACATAGGAAAGCTGGATGTTTAAATGAAAATCCATCAGCATGACGAAAGTCTGAGTCCATTACTCCTTAGACTAAATCTTTGGATTGTGGAGGCAGTCCAGAACTGAAGGATTTAGAAGCAACATCATACTACAAACACACAACTTTTTTTCTTTAGTTACTGATTCAGGGCTACTCAGTCTTAAGGCCTGAAGAAGTAGTTTTCTATAATGAGATTCTTTTGTTGTTTTCTCGAGTGAGCTAAAGAGTTTATGAAAAATACAGGGAATATAGTGGTAACTCTGTGATGTTGATATCATCCCGCCAAGAACTGCACTGACCTACATCAACATACAATATACCTTGCTTTGGTCATCCAGTTTTCCTTAATAATGCTTTTTACTTTTCTCCTTCTCCTTTTACTTACACACCTGATTAGTAAGAAAAACTGGTTGCCCTGAGAAACGTCTACTCAGTTTCCAGTAACAGGCAAAAAAAAAATACACACCCAGCCCTTAGATGAACTGAAACCATAAAACACAGTTTCTTGAACAGTGCATTTAGTTTAGTTACTGAAATTAAAGCAGAATGTAACACAGAAAGTCCACAGACAGAAAATAATTACAGCTTTAGAAAGACACATAAGAGGAACTGAAGATACTCTAGCTGTAATTACTTTCACTCTAACAGGCAATTTAATAAGAGAAATCTTGCTATCATCAATGGGCTTCTTCAGAGAAGCAACACACTGCCTTAATGTGGAGAGTTACGGTACTAGGTTTTGCGGATATTTAACCTGAAGAGAAGGAAAAGTAAATTAAAAAATACTACAGCAATTCAGTAACAAAAGCATTATAGAGCAATAAATTTCACACAATTAAAATAAGTTATTGGCAATATATCAGTAACTTCTTTTACTTTGTAAATAAAGAAATATCCTTGAGAAGGTATGACATTTATAACAATTAGAAGAATACAGTTTACAAGCACATCTAGCTTAAAATTCAAGAAATCAAGAATTATATCTTAGAATATAAAAGACACAGTTAACTGTTTGGGAAAAAAAAAAAGTCCTCCACAAAATATTCTCATGTTTGGTGTCACTGAGGTTTTCTCCTTAGCTTACTCATTGGACAGCTAAGAAAATACTGGGCTAGGCAAACCTTTCCTGTAGCATAATACAGCAATTCCTTTTTTTCTAGGTCAATAAAAGGAAAGAACATGATAGATTTTGTGCCCTAGCCTGCAGCTAAGATTTCTGGACCTTCATTCGCGTTACAAAGATCTCACAGAAATACAGCACTCACAATGTACCTTTTGCAATACTGGCTCACTGACTGCTTTTTATGCAAGGCAAAAATATGCTTTACAATAAATCATAGTATTTGGCTGATTATTATCCTGCTATCTAATGTCTATGCAACTATTCACTGTCAATGAATTTATTACTCCATAAGGAAAACATCGAATTCAGACCCATTAATTTTCACATTATATCACTGAAAATTGACTTTACAGCAGGAATATTTGTTTTGTATTTTATGCATTCTGATATTTATATGGAATTCTTTCCTTACCTGGAAAAAAAGGAGATGTGTGCAAAGGTATATATTTGAGAAGGGATTCTGTCCTAGAAATCCCATTAAAGACTGACATACACTGAGGGACATTATGTACACTATGACATATTAAAAACCATAACTGTGAGATCCCTATTAGATACTTCCTTCTTCTGCTTCCTCAACTGTGCATACATAGATCCTTGAAATATCTCTTGTATAATACTTTTTTTTGAGTACTTGAAATTATGATTTTTGGCTGCCTTTTAAGATCATTTTTTCGGCTTGGAAGATCCCATGCTGGAGTGGAATTGGTAAAGCCAAATCTCAGACTGGAAATGTATTAATGTTTAATGTCTTTATTAATGACCAGGACAATGGAATCAAGTGCACCAGATGAGAGCCTGCAGTGACTGGTAAGCACTGGGGCAGGATTTCTCAACCCGGTACGAGAGACCTGAACAAGATGAATGGGCTGACCACAACCTCATGAGGCTCATCAACAGCAAATGCCATGCAGACCAGGTGCTGAACAGCTGGAAGGTGGGTGTGAGAGGCAGGAATTGGGGGACCTGATGGAGAGTGTATTGAGCTATGTACCAACCATATACCTGGCTGTATTTGAAAGAGTGTAGCCAGCAGACTGAGAGGAGTGATTATCCCCCTCTATTTGTCAGTTTTATGACCAGATCTGGAGTACTGTGTCTAGTTTGGGGCTCCCCAGTACAAGAAAACCATGCAAATACTGGAGAGAGCCCAGTGGAGGACCAAGATGCTCAGGAGGCTGGAGCACATGAGATGGAAGAAAAGACCAAGAGAACTTGGCTTGTTCAGTCTTAAAAAGAGATTAGCTAAGGAGAGATGGGGAGATTATGGCTGTCTTTAGCCATAAACTTCATAATACAGGTGGCTGATTGTGCAGTATCAAAGTGGAGATAAAAATTCCTTCACGATTCACTTAATACTATAAGGCCAATGGTATTAACTACCAAAGTTATGCATCAAATCATAAAAATTATCCAGCCATTTTAGAAATTCAGCTATGCCATTTGACTCCTTGACCTCCAGCTACAGAGAATTTCACAGATCGACTAAAAGATGTTGGAAGAATTACTTCATTTTAATTATACATTTTCTTCACCATTGGGTTTTTCGATTATTCTTGATGTTAAGTCACACACTTTTTTTCTTCTGCAATGTTTAACCAAGTGAATTGCTGTCATTGAGATCCATAATCAGATGATGGAAGTCATCATGTGAAAAGGTAAAGGGCCAAAACACAAACAAATGTAACCCTTAAGTATTAAATAATATGGACAATCTTTAGATAAGAGGTGAGCATTAAGAGTATTGATATGGATACTAGGGTTATTGCATTTACAGTGCGCTATAAACCTGAATATAGATAATTATGAGCAGCAGAAGATTACCAACAGTTTTTTTACCTTACCTTATCCTGTGTTTCACTGGAGCATATCCTGTGCTGCAGGATAGTCTGTGATTACTAAAAGGAATATTTAAAAGTGTTGCAAATGGTATAGTCATTGAAAGTCACTAGAGGAAATCTCTAGAATCTGTTTATTGAGATTTATTGACAAAGAGAGGGAAGCTGTGATGCACAATAACCATTTTCTTTGTAGAGTTCTGACACTATGGTAACATTTTGCTATTACTACACTATTTTGCCCAAACAGAATCCCAAAGTAATTAAAGCATGACTTTCAACCCACTGTTAAGAACATGATGAGAACTAATTCAGGCATCTCAGCAGAGAACACAAACCTCTTCCAGATAAAAGTTATGGACAAGATTGAGGAGGAGGGCAAAGGAACACTTTGGAGGTGGGATGAAGCATAGGGAAGAAGGATCAGTGCTAGAAGGAACACTGACTGATTTAGCAGAGAATTTTCTTTCCTTTTTTCTCTGTGTCATCTGTAAATCTTGACTTACCACTCAACAGTCAAGGCTCAAGTGAAGGCCAAGTAGACAACTGGGCCATAGCAATTCTGCTTCCTCTGAGAATCTAAAAATCTGCAAAATCACTGAAATCAGTAAGTCTTTATTCTTTGTCATCACTTGGCTGTGAGTTGAATTTAAAGCCCTATTAGGAATTTTGTACTTAATATCTAGCATGCTCCTGGGCAGAACAAAGGACTAGCCCTAATATCAATTTAAAAAAAAAATAATCATTATCCCTAGGTGTAGCATGTTTAACCTTTTCCCCTTGTTTTCAAGCTAAATAAATTAATTCGTGAAACAAAATAAAGAACCACAAACACTCTTCTCTCTTGGTATCCTGCAAAAATACCCACTTACATGCTATAATTTTTAGTAGATGACATTTAAAGACAGGTAATATAGTGGTATGCATTATAGAAGAAGGTTAAGCAGAAATAACCATTAGACCTGGGAAACTTGCTATTAAGAAGAAAGCGTAAAATGGACAACTAGGGAAATAATAACATAGCTTGAAAGAAAGATTTGAACTAAATTAAGCCATTTTGATAATTTATTTGAAATGATTAAAAAAAGATTCAATAAAGAACTAACATTGCTCTTAATGTTGAAATTACTGTTTACATTAGCCGATGTGTTTTTTTTCTATAAAATGAAGGCATTTAGTTTACTTAAATATTTATAGAGTGATGAATGCTTTTCTACATTTCTACTACACTAATTGTGAAGAAAACTGAAATAAGTAATACTTCAGGTCTTTTGAGTGTAAAAAAGTAAAGCTAAAATTTACGTATTTCTTACTTCTTTGAGCTTATTACTCAGAAAATCATCTGCTTGGTGGTTCTTTTTCTCATTGAAAAAAAATCAGAAAGTAAGTTCTTTAATAATTGAGAAACAATTTATAATATGAAATTTTATTCCAGTTTACAGAGATAGCTTACAAGAAAGACTCAGAGGCATCTTCCTAAGAAAGGTGGTGCAACTAAAATTAATGTAAAATGAAACTAAAAACAGGTTTAATGGGTTTTTTTATGAAGTGCATATTTAAGCTGTTAAATTAATTGAACTTTTAAATTAATAGATAATTTTGAGTAACAGGAGTTTACATGTTTTCAAAAGCTATCCTGACAAATTCATGTCACAAGTCTATTAAGACACCCCCTCTATGGACTGCTCAAAGACAACAGTGAATATGAGGGAAGTAACACTGGGTACCTCTTTGCTATTTTACTCTTCCTTAGAATAGGCTACTGACCTTTGTCAGGTCATAGAATGCAGTAAATTACTTATCTAGTACATCTGTTTTATATTGTTATTTCCTAGAAGGTAATTAGGGTGATTTTTGTAGGATATAGGGAAACAGAAATTCAAGTCCATCTTTTCAAGAGAGCTGCAGTAAAAAACTGTGCTACAAATTTCTTGTTGAGCATATAATAACACGACAGACATCTTGTTGAGACTATAATAATGTGCTTTCATGAAAAATGTCAGCCTTTGGGGTCAGAGGATGAAAACAAATTCCATGGTATTCAAATTGACTGCTCTCTGGAATTGTCATTTCTCTAATTAGCTTTGTAAATGAGAAGGGTGATGGATTTTCTGTCGCTAATGATCCAGAAGGTTGCACAACCTGTGCAGGCCGAGGAGTGAGTTTTTATGGTTCTTGCAAAATGGAGTCTGCTGAAAGTTTATCAATCTGTACATACCAGAACTAAGTCATTAAAACTTTGAAAAATCTGTGGGTTCATTGGAATTTCCCTTCACATGTTTAGCATACACTAGGAATCAAACAAGAGTGTCAGCATCATAAATTTCTCTGACTAATCATTCCATTTGCAGTGGGTAATGATTTTTTACTCTTTACACTTCTAAATTAAAAAAGCACTAAGTAGTCTGCTGGGGAATGGAATCACCATGTAATTGAAGAACAACC
>JAOXJM010000004.1:5784709-5802470 GCA_026413425.1 Tringa solitaria
GGACAAGATGATCCTGAAGGTCCCTTCCAACCTAGAAGATTCTATGATTCTATGAAAGAATCGTGAGCTAGCTTGTAAGCATGCTTGTTCTGGGAATCTCTCTCCATCAGGCTCATTGCAGAGCCCAATGCCCTTTAATCATGCCTTCACCTGCTGTAATTTTCTACCTTTCATTTCTTATTTCAGGTACAGGGAGGAATTTAAATTTTATCCACTGGCTTATAGTTTCTTTCAGTTCTTTTCTCAGAACTGGATATTGTTTTTGATAGTGTCTTTTTTTTTCCCCCACTTCTATAATTTTTATATCCCTTGCAAAATAGGTATATGTGCCCAAGCACACTCATGTGATACCATCAACACATGGATTTTCATCCACTGTAATTTTCTACAATAATTGGCAAGGTGGGTATACAAGGAAGATTTAGTGACTGTAAAACACTGCACTTATAACAACCTTTATCTGACATAAAAATGTTATTCTTGCAGTTTTAATTCATAATAACATCAACAACAATAACTCAGGTACATTACAATAATGATGTCACTGAAAATCTAATACTTTCTATTGAAAATAAAATGAAGAAAAATTAATATCAATGCTATCAACAGACTCTGTCTTGGTCTGTTATTGTGCAGACACCTGGCTTTTACATGGCTATTCCACTGCACAGGAAAATTACAATTTTATTTCCAAGATGACTTATACATCATCTTCATTTTGTAAGCATCAATATAAAGTTCCACAGAACTGTTGTTCTAATTGTGAGCACTTAATAATATAGCCTTAATATTTGACATTATTAACAGTAAACCGCATTGTTTGCAATATTAAGCCATGCATGTTTTTATAGATGGCTTGAGAATAGTAACTAGAAAAAGTAAGGTAAAAGCAAATGGTAATTATGTCTTGCCATATGGCTCTTATTTAAGGAAGAAGAGTTTCTTACTACAGGTTTAACTCAAAATGAGCTACCCTTTGCTAACACATCAACAACAACATCTTAAAGAAAATATCCTAAAATTCAGGTGCATCACTTCTGTCTTGGACATCCATTAACCTTGATAAGACAGACATAATTAATAGACTTAATTCATTAATAGGTGTTGAAACAGGACAAAGTGAAAACATTTAAGGCATGCCCTGAACTTCTCAGAAGGAGAGGAGATGTTACACTGAAAATGAATTATACAAAGTCAATGTTATGGTGAAGAGTACATTTGTAAAACTTGGGACAGACTTCTACCTTTTCAGCAGTTTCCACATCTCATAGAGCTGCCTGATTTTGCCGTTCAGCTTCAGCTTCTTCCATTTCTGAAAGAGAAAGATTTCTTTAAAGCTTTGCACTATGGCCAGTATTCTTTGAAACTCAGCAGCCAAATTAACTGTTTTATAGCAGAATAATAAGAATAGAGAAGGAATATAATTTTGTGAAATGCAGCACCAGTGATTGTTGGGCAACATGAATTAATTACCTGTTCAGAGGAGAAAAAAAAGAGAGAAGAAATAAAACTAAGTCACATTTTTTTCCATTTCTGTATACAGCCCACCACAACAAAGGGAACGTTTGCTGTTTAGGTATAATGGTTTAAACTGCAATCATCTCCTACGTACAGATGTACAGCTCTCCAGAGCAAAAGATGAATGAAGTTTTTTAAAGTGATGGTTATGGTGCTATAAAGCCTTATTGCATATTATTTTGATTTTGCATCTACTTGAGGTCAGCCTAATATTCCCCAGGTGGAAAATAATTACCTCCCACTGTTTCCTTATTAAGGGCAAAGCCATTTTGAGTTACTATCCCAACATAAATGCACACTTGTTGATTGCATGAAAAGCATATAGGAACATATTTTACCCTTCTGGAGGTTGATAGCTTCTTTCCATGAGACTTTCCTCCTCCTTGAAAGCAGAAAGGCTGGAGATTGCCCTACTGTGACCTTGAAAGTCTTGCTTTTGTGCCTTCTTGTCTTTCTTGGCTTGCTGCTTCAGCATCCCCAGCTTCTGTAGAGCTCCTCTCATGCTGGTGCCTGAGGCACCTGTGTTGCATGCTGAGACACATAGCATTTGGCCAGCCTTCTTCCCCAAAATCTCATTTTTTTCCTGATATTGGAACCGAACACTACAGCCACCTTCTCCTAAAGCCCAGCTATCTTTTCCCTTGTCAGCTCAGTGCTAGGCACTTCAGCAGGGTTAATTCTAGTCTTGTAATGGTGCATGCTCAGTATCAGGCATGCCGATAGAAAAAGAAATATTTGTGTCTGTGCTACCTCCAAGGAAATGTCTGGAATATAAGAAATGCCTTAATCTTGTGAGTACAATACAAATGAAAGGCAATTATTTCAATTTCCTGTTATGGATTACTGTTAAAATCAGCCTAGCTGAAAGCTGTAAAAGAGAAACATTTAAATGAGCATAATTTTTTGTTTATGCAATTTGTGTAACAATTAAATCATTTAAAAGGAAGACTAAGCTATTTTTTTACCTATATACGTAAGATTTAATTCCCTCCCAAACCAGTATTTATTTCTTTTATTCTCCCAAGAAAATGCATCATTTCTGCCTCATGAGGTTCAACAAGGCCAGGGCAAGGTTCTACCACCTGGGTTGGGGTGGCCCCCTGTATCAATACATGACGGAGGATGAACGGATTGAAGGCAGCCTTGCAGAGGAAGACTTGGGGGCTGTTGGTTTCTGCCTTGCCTGCATGGAGGAGGTTGATAGAGCACGCATGGAGGCTAGACATGCCCAAACCACAACTCCCCAGGAGAAGTCCTTATCGGCTGGAGGTCTGGTAGAGACTTGCCTGGCGCCTGCCCAGCCCCTCACCTACAGCTCTTCTTCCCCAACAGGCGTTGCTGCCCTCCTGCAAGAGCACTCCATCATCAGGACAGTCCATCAGGCTCTGACCTGGGCTTTCACAGAATCTTCATGTTTGGAAGGGACCTTTGAGGCCACCGAGTCCAACTACAAAAAAAAAAAATAAAAAAATCTTAATATCTTCTTAAATATTCTTTTTATTGTTATTTATTTGCATTTTTCACTCCTAACATTGTGATTACTAACTGAATTCATTAACCATGTATCAGACTTGCACTGGCTTGAATGTTCGTTTTAGATTTTGAACTCCTTGATTTTACCAGGCCTCGATATTTTCTGCTGTAAAATGCAGATAAAAAATAACCAATGACTGTTTAGTGAAAAAAACAAAACCAAAACTAAATACAAACAAACCAAAACAAAACCCTTAAAATATTATCTGGTGAATTTGAAAGAATTTTACTGCTTTCCAGTGACACACTCTTTTTTGAGTCCACTGCAGTACATTCAAACTAACCCTAATTTTTTACTTTAAGGTTTAAAAGTGATTTCCCTGCAGGATGAGCAACTTGTGTCCTAGATCTGTCATATTAATTCCTTCATAGCTAGATTCACTTTGTCCTAGAGCCTTTTTCTAGAGCTTGCTTTTTATTACATATAATTGTTTATTAATTTGCACTGATGCATGCTCTATGATAAATGATTCCTTCATATTTGGATTTTGTGATTCAGATTTCTTACATTTAATTTTTCCAAGCTGCTTTATTAACTGTAAGCAAATGAGACCTCCCAAAATTCATGCTGCTCCCAACAGTTGTATCACAATTTCATTGTAAACAAGTGTGTCTTCTTAAAAATCTCTCACAGGTTGTCTATGTCCTTAGAATTAATATGTTCATGGTGACACATCCCACTCTCAGGAAAGAGGAAGAGTAAGTGATTCAGATTTGTAAATCCCCAACGGTGTGGACTAACGTAAGCTAAATCTTAAGGTCCATATAGAAATATTTATTAGTTTCCCAGAATGATTAGTATAGGTCTTAACAAGTCCACAATAATTGTTTAGGCATATAACAATTTATAGCAAGTGGTGACATATGCATTGTGTTACTTAAAAACAGGTATATGACAAATTATGGCAAGCAGTACTTATGGTCGTTACTTAGCAACTCTAACCGTTACTTAACAACTAAGAGAAAAGAGAAACCAAGGGATACAGAAAGGAAAAGACAGAGATAAAGCGATCACTGGTCCTGATTCCAGCATCTTTTTCTGGGAATCCTCACAGGCATAATCTTTCTTGGAAAAATCTTCCCTGGTACAGTTGTCTTCTTTGTTCCTTCTAGGGGCACTTATTTTCCCCTTTTACGTTTGTTGAATTAGCATGATCCACCCACTTGCCAAGGACAGCCTCATCTCAGGTTTCTCCCCTTCTCTCAGGTGATGTGTAGCATGATTTGGGTGAAGAGACAAGTGCCACAGTCATGTACGTTTAGCATGATCACTATAATCTTCATTAGCATATGCAGGGTCTGCATTTCATGTATAATGAGGCAAAGGTCACTTTTCAAACATGATGGCCTTGAATAGAGAACTAACAGACTCATCACACAAGTGGTAGAACTATCCTGTCATCACAAAACAGTCCTCCCACTGCTTTTTAGGTGCCTGTGAGTCTTATCAGTTCTTTGAGTGTCAGGCCTGCATTACTTATTTCCTTGTGCGTGTTTGAGGCGTTCCATTGAAGGTTCTCTCCCCCTCATCAGGGAATTTACAAGCTGTCTTTTACACATGGTACTGGGAAGACTGATCCTAATCACCTTAAAACATCTCTTTATTAATACAAAAATACAAAAATGCAGTTTGCACTTCCACCTTCCTGGAAATTCATGTAATGTAATCCCTTGCAATAAGTGATATGCAAAGAATATTCTACTTCTCTGAACATGAAGTTCAGTTGACTTTGTAGAAATCCACAATCTACAAAGAAAAAGCATATCAAATATTCTTTGCATCCATTAATATCTGATTAAATGGTGGCAAAATTGTTTACCCTTTAAAAACTTTGAAAAGGCTCCATGAAGAATGTACTCTTGTATGAAAATCTATATGAAACAGTCTTAAAGAGAAAATGAAGGGATAAATGGAGGCTCACAGATGCCCTGTAGATGATCCCGCTGTGGGCTAAAAAATGCATGTTCCTTATCATTTTATAGGCCCCTGTTACTAACTTTCTCAGCATGTATTCATACGATGTGTATATATATACTATAGACCACTTCAGTCTATCTCTTTTTCTAATAAAATATCAAAAAATATTGTTGTTCACTTTCATCGTATTAATCATGGTTAAGGTGTACTGGCTCATTAGGGCTAGTCCTCAAAAGATGAAAGAAGTATCTTATTTTGGTGCAGTAAGGAAACGTTAACTTAACAGAAAGAAACATTTAGAAAGAGATAAGAAAGATGTGATGATATGGTTTCTGGCTGGGGGAAAATGATCTTGTGGTATTAAAGATGAAAGCTGAAGAAACAGTAGACATTTCCTGAGTAGAAATTTAACTTGTAGATGAGGGAGAATAGTTGCTCACTAATCAGAGAACAGTCAGTAGAAATTAGCATGATATCTCACACCAGCATGATATAGAAAATCAGAATTTAACATTAAATGAATGTTGATTAAAAAGTGAGAAACTGATTGCAATGAAAATAGAAGTCCCTTCTTCATCCATGGAATATAAGCACCACAAAAATAATTATTAAAAAAATTTCAATCACTGAACTTTTTAATATGCCATAAATGGTATGCAGCTTCTCATTCAGAGCAAAGAGTGTTTGGCTTTCTTTATCAGTTCAGTATTTGCTTTTCTTGTATAATCACTAAGAACAATATTGATGGCATTAAGGAATATATAACAACTTTTTTCATGACGTTGAGGCCACTTACTCATGGCAAACGGGAACACTCTAGGATAAGTGCAAACTTTTCAACATTAGCTCTTTACTCCCACTGGGGGAAAATGTGTACAGTCTATTTAAATAGCACAGCTATTACACTATGTGTAATTTATTAATCATAATTGAGGTGCAACATGCTGCATTATTTAAGGCTTTTTAACATTTCTACTTCTACAGTTATTTCAGTTAGATTCATAACTGTTGGCATGTGAAGCTGTCATTCTAATTAGGAGGGGAAATACTGATGGCTTAGTTCATTCTGACAATCAGTATTTAATTAACAATATGTCAAAACCCAAATTTCTGTAATTAAATTTTGTGTGGGTAAGATGACAATACTATTCCTTACTGATAGGACTATATGTACTAAAATAATAAGACATTTGAGCAGAAATGTACAAAAAGGCTGTCACAATGCATTCAGACAGCCAGTTTCACTTTTAATATATACCCAGTTTCAAAGAAATCTAAATAATGATTTTATTTTTAAAGGCTGTTTTATACCTTAACCTAGTTTCTTACCAGCTGTATTAAAAAAAAATAAAAATCCCAAAATATTACCGTGTAAAGTTATCTCATTATGAGATGTCAAGCACATTCAGCTCCTTCAGTGCCTGTGTTGTGTGAAATTTGGAGCAGAGTTAATCTTCATTCACATTCCCCTGTAGGGGAGTTTGGACTAGCCAGTACATAAATGTAATCTGTAATATTTAGGACAGGAGGATAACAATGTTCCTGAAGGAACTTTGGAAAATCTTCTGCAACTGTCTCATTTCTGTTGAAACGTTTTTTTTCAAAATTTCCACTAAAACCATTATTGCAGAACAAAAAATGAAAGTTGGGCAATCATTAGCTCCTGAATATGTCTCGGGTACTAAGCAATTCCAGCAATATTCCTCTGGTTTTCTTCAACCTGCTGTCTCTGGTAACCAAGTAGAATGTTTAGGAATATTTATTTATTAGGAAAGTTATTCTGCAACAGTATGTATGACAGGCAAAAAAAGTATATGCATGGAAGACGAGAGAGAAGACAGGATTGAGAAAGGCCCACAACCACGGACAAACAAAGTTTTTAACATAGAAAATACTTTTAACATTGCTATGTTAAGAATGTCTAGCATATTATCAAATATTAGAAATATTACTTTTAAATAAATCACTTTCCCAGGTAGAAAATACAGTCAGTACTTTCTTGAACATAATTGAAGGGTAAAATTATTTGGTAATTAAAAGTAAATTAAGATTTTTTTTAAAGCTAATAGCTGCCCTTATGTTCACCTGGAGACTGTGGATTTGTTCTTCATTCATGGTTTTTTATTTTTATTTATCTTAAAAGAAAAAAGACTCTTGCTCCTATGGTAAGTTTACAGTCTTTCCTATTTGATTGAATTCTCACAACTTGATTTTATCCCTTTGAAATATTAGTTTAAAGTTGTAAGCCCTGAAGATTCTTAACTTTACAGGTGGTAGCAAGTTAAGCCTCCTTCGTCCTCTGCACTTCTCTACTATATTACCACCAGGCAGGATATAATCACTGTAATTCCTTCAAAGACAATGGTGAAGATCAGATATTGCTTTTCCTGCAATAACTCTGCAAATCCAATGTGTGAGTTTTGAAATTTACTGAGGCCACAGTTGCACATGCACCAAGGTCAATACCAGCACTATATTAGAGCTCTGGATCAAGGGTCACCCTTGTCGAAAACAGTGAAGGGGCCACTATATTGCAGTGGAGCTTTTTGCTTTGAACTGACAGGGAAATTAGATTTACTCTTTAGGAGTATATTAATATCTGTAGCACAATATTACGACCAGTTGTTGTGTACAGAAATACAATTATTTAGGGCTTATGTAAGTGCTTAGTGCTTTGTCTAGAGTGGGTCCAATTCTGAAGTGCAAATCTGTTCTTTAGCAGATTTCTAAAATCATGTTATGATGATGTGCTTGTGGGATGGGTTTATAGAAACACAGCACCTAGATGGATTTAGATTCAGGCTTCCTAGATTTTTCACCCAGCTTTGCAAACTACTTTCTTGGAAATGCATTTAAATTAGTTGAAACAAGTTTCTTGGCTCCCTCCATTAACAACTCCGTAAGTTATGCTTAAGGTTCTGGTTTCATGTGCAAATGCTCAGAGTCCCTCATGCATCTTTCTGAGTGTTTTCAGAGTATCTCCACTTTTCGATGCATTTCAAACTCTTCTTTTGAACCTAAAGTACAGAAACTGGAAAAAATATCAATTGCTTTGGTAACAGGTAACCTTTAACCTGGATGTCTCAGAATCTGGATGTGAGCTGGTCTCAGGCAATGAGTTACTCATTATCCCCTGCCATGCTCAGGTGAATTAAAAGACATTGCATGAGTCTCTCCACTTCTGACTTTTCTTCCTCTAGGTTTTTAGCATGGTATCCAGACTCGCATGAAAGAGATTGACAAAACATAGGAATCAGAGAAACAAGACCATGCTTCAAACCATCATCGTAAGTTTGAGAGAAATTGCCTGTAAGAGAATATTTTATCCTTTTATTGACATCACAGTACTTGCAAAACAGAGAAGAGACCTTTGGGTTGGTTTTTTTTTTTGAGACACAAACTATAATTAGAAATGAGTTCCAAACTTGTAAACCATTATCCCAAAGGCTGGCTGGTGACTCTATCTGATGAGGGTCCCATTTTGCTGTACTGATTAATACACATATAAAGTACTTATTTATCTTTTTGTCTTGGAAATATAAGAATGAAGGAACAAAATCAGATGCTTCATCATGTGGAAAAAAAAACAGAAACAGAAAAATGAGCTCCTGAACCTGATCATCTTGTCTTTGAAGAGAAAAAAGATAATCAAAATCAGAAATTGCTCTCTATGTTCCTGACCTGAAAAACTAACTGCGTGACTGTTTCCCCCTCCGTTGCCAAGATCAAAGCTGTTATCACATCTCACTGGATGAAATCCAAACAATAGAGTAAGAAATGCTTTGTATTTTAATGATTTTAAAAATATTGTGTATTAGATAATGGTATGCTTTACATTCAGACTATTCTCCCACACTCTCCACACCCCTACTATTCAGCTCATTTATAACTTTCAGTATTAAAATACCCATAGATGACAGTAGCATATTCTCAAATGCTGTATCCTAGTTGCTGAATTCTTTCTTCATAGTACATTGATGCACAAAAATAAAGGTCGTCTCTTGATATTTGCCTCCCTAAACCCATATAAAACAATGCAAACACCATCTGCAAATAATTTGCTTTCCTTTAGAGAACGTATCTTCTTAATGTCATTGAAAATTGCAGAAACCAAAGAAACATTTGAGTGGGAATCCTGAAAGATTTGTATAGTGTGTCTCCCTGGCATATGTTACATATTACTTGGCCTCCGGTGAGGATGCTGTTTCTGCTTCCTGAAATACAACTTCTGCACGACCCCATGGATAGGACAGGGGAGAAAGGTCTGACTGTCCCTTGATAGCTATTTATAGTTAAGAGTAAAAATTGCTATTTTTTTAAAATTCCTCCAGATATTAGTTTTTCTGAGGTTAGCCTTACATAACGAGGGTGCAAATAATGATACAATGAGGGACAGTGCCTTGACCCTGGGTGCGTCCGAATGCAGAAATGCTGCTCTAGAAAGGGAGATTTCCCATGTGCAGGATGGTTTTATCTCTCATTCAACTGCAGCTGTGTTAGACCAGTGATGAAAATCTAACCTGCTACACTTAGAGAAAGCTGTATGAAAGCGATACCATTTTCAATTCCCTGTTTATTTATGCATATGCAACGCGTTTTGGTGTCATATCTGCACCACCACACACATATTTGTTACAGATTTCTTCCCAAGCAATGGATCTGAACTTCCATGAAATTCTGCTGCCTGAAGCTGGAGACTGTCTTTTAACGGCAGGATTTTTATTCGTGTGATATTTACTGTCTGGCCTTTCGAAAAAAAATAAGATAGTTGTACTTTTGCCACCCAGAGGAATTTTATTGTAAATCAAATGATTAAAACCTGTGCTTTTTGGAGTGTGAGTCAGGCCTTTCTTCTTCCTACACTAATTATTATGTGATTTGTCTGACTATTGTCCCAGTTGTCTGTAGAACAGGACTCCACTCTTTTTATGTTAGATTACAGGGAACAATCTTTTGTGAGCTCTTAATTAAAATGCCAGCTAGGTCTAATTTATACATAAGTCTAAACTATAAAACTCAGCTTCAGGTTTCAACTCCTTCCTTCCTTTTACTGTCTCTAAAAACAGAAATAAAGACATTTATTAGGATTCAGACTCAGGACTGGCCAAGCATATAGAGAAGGGCCAGCTGTGAAATTTTAGTCGGATTTCATACCACAAAAAACTTAGGTTGGCAGACTTGAAGATGGGTTTTGGATATAGCATTCCAGATTTTGTTCTTGTCTAAAAAACCTCCACCCCCACAAGTCTTCCTAAACTACAAAAAAAAAAAAAAAAAAAATCCAACCCCCCCAAAACAACAACCTTTTGTAATATTTTTCACAATGTAGTTTCAAATTTTAAATTAAAATTCTATCTATTGATATCTAAGAAGTTTATTTAGTTTATTTGCTTTTAGAAGTTTATTCTAATTTAAGATAAGATATGGTAAAAGATAATAAGGGAAAGAATATTTGAGGACAGAAATTAAAAATAAATTGGTGAAATGGTTTTGAGTTAATGCAAAAAAAGGTTTTTTTAATAAATCATAGTTCAAAATTTCACATGCTCACATATTCATTAGCATTCAGAGTTTCACAAAACAATTTTATACATTTTTTTGCATTAGAGTGTACTTAGTATTGGAAAAGCTTTAAAAGAAGGAAAAGAAAAAGAAAAAACAGCACCAGACCTCAGTTCCTCAGCTTTTCTTATGTCATGCAACTAGGAACATGCAGCCATTGACTCACTTCTCCCCTTCCCCATCCTGTTCCCATACAGTATGGAGAAGAGGGAGAAAAAGGAGGAAAAAAACAACCTTGTGGGTTGAGATAAATCCAGTTTAATAGAACAGTAGCAGAAGAGAAAATTATATGGAATATTCAAAATATAGTGATGCAATGCAGTTGTTCTCATGACCCAATGATCAATTGCCCAGCTTGCCCTGAGCAGCCACTGTGGATTCCTGCCCACTGGCCGGCCCCCATCTATATACTGAGCATGACTTCCATAATATGGAATATTCCTTTGGCCAGCTTGTCCTGTCTATGCTCCCTCTCAGCTTCTCTAGGAAGAAAATTAACTCTATTCCAGCTGAAACCAGGACAATCTTTTCCCTGGCAGTGCTTCTAAGGGCTCTTCTGGATGGTTACCCTCAAAATTCATTGAACTTCAGGCGTGTGTTTTCCCTTAGTTGCATGCACACATCTGACATCCAGAGAACAGGTAAGAGAACCAGTGATTTTTATGTTCAGGCTAACAGCATCACCTCATACACCTGAAATCTTCCTTCAGTTTGTTTTTTTTTTTTTCTTCATGAACAAGCTTCAATGATTGTATGGTTTTAGGAAAAAAAGTGATCAAAAAATATAGTCATGGTCTGCGTATGGTTCATCACCAAACTGCATTTTGAAAGCAAATAAGTATCATGGACTGTCCTACCCTTAGCAGCTACACTAAGTAGCTCTGTAATCTCTCCCCTGCTAATGATCAGTTCTTAACACATTATTAAGCATCACTGCATGAATTTTCACCTATTGCACGTTATTTTTTAGCAATCATATACTGAACTATCTGTGAGTGTAATACCAGTAGTTTGTCGTTAGCAGTAATGGAGGTGGTCCTGGAATGGTTTAACTGCCAAGATTGGTCTAGCTGGTCCTCTTAATCTCCGATTTTCCATGATATGCCTGATGTTCTCACTCTATTTCCTCCCTTCCACAGTAAGGATTTCAGCTCTTCCTGGTGTTGCTTATCTTGTTTTTGCTTTTGCTGACCGACAGTATCTTGCATCTGTCTTGTTCTCTGTCTTTCAACTCCTTCTCTACTTGGCTACCCTCCCCACACAACTAGACACATTTTTGCACCGTTAGTGGTCACAGCACTCACAAGCTTACCTTAAATGCCTATTAAAAAATATTTGCATGTTGCTTGCACCATGGCTACTCTATTTTAGCATGCTTATATGTGGGTTCAAGGCAAGCCAATATTAATACTGTCCACCATTATTAGTGCACTAATAAATCACAGAGGTGTCATAAGCACCTGCACTGGCTACAGTAAGTTCAAAGGGTTCTGGCAAATCACAGATGATTTTTGCTTTTTTAGACTTTTTTTCTCTGAAATATTCTTATGGCCAGTTCATCCCAGTCAGCAGCCCCTGTGGGGGAGAGATGAAGATATAGTCATTCCTCTTCAGAGATTCCCAAACTGTTTAACAGATTCTGAATGGATTTCTTGCTCACGGGGAACTGGGTTACGGTCTCTTTCTTAGGGAAGTGTGTTGCCAGGAAATAGACCCGAGTTCATAATTCATGTTTTCAAGTGGCATGATCATACTTTCCATACACTGCAAATTAAATTATATGGTTATAGTAAAAATATTCTCTGTGTGTACATAGATAATTGTTATAGATGACTCAGATAAGTACGAGATAATTAATAACAAGAGCTAAGGGGAAGAGTAAATATTAAATGTATGGGGAAAATAACCATCCAAAAATGCCAAAGAGCTAGAAGCTGATGAACTGAATGTAAATGAAAAAAAAAAAAAAAAGAAAAAAAGTTAGGATTAATTAAGATTTGTATGGAAAAACTTTTGGGTGTTTGGAAAAAACTGTGGATATATGCTTTCATTTCTGGAGTCAATATGCTTTGTGCAAAAAAGAAAGTAGCAATGGTCAAAAATATGGGGAGGTGAGGCAAATGAGAAAAGAAACTTGTTTGCATCTTAATTTTACCCAGTTTATCCATAGCTGGGTGTAGTATCTGTTTTCAGTTAAAGCTGAGATTGCTGATTCTGACACAAAATATACTGAAAATAATAATTGTTTCATGGCCATTGAAACTGTACTTTGAGGAAGAGATTGAGAAGAGAAGAAAATTGTCATCTGATGGATCTATGCATGAACACCTCACATTTTCATAAGTAATTTTTTTTTCTTACCTTACTAATTCTATTTTTGTAATTGAATGATTGAGACTTTTCAAAGTAGGCTATTGAAGTATCATATCCAGCCTTAGTGAGATCAGTAGTTCTTGAATTGTTAAATTCATGCCTAGCAAATAGTAAAACAAGTAAAAAAACCAAACAGAGAAACACATGAATTAAACAAAAAGAGATGCAGCACCTGGCTTCCAAGCTGGCCCTCCAGAAAATCAAAGAAAAGCAAACAAACAAAAAAGCTCAAACCCATGTAAAGAGATGGAACAAAACAAAACCCATAAACCTATACATGTCTTTTACAAAGCAGATATTTTCTTACAGCTGTGCTTTCCACTTTAGTGGCAAATAAGCCTGTAGTGAGAGCCAGAGAGACTCCCATTTGGTGTAGTTTTAACACTTTTCCAGGCTTCATTCACCAAGATAACATGTTTCAGTGGTTCCTTGATAAAAAAAAAGTTAAAAAAAGTGGGGCAGCATAGGTGCTGGATGCACAACAGAGCAATGGGTGCAATCTGAAGATATCAGCTCCACCTGCTGCTTTTTACCCTGTTTGCAAAGCACATTTTGGTTTCTCTCCTAAAAGATATGACAATCTTTTATCTAGACTTTCATCCCAAACATAGGTTGTTTTGAATGTTTATTTTCTCTCTTTCATGGTTCATTATAATGGGATTAGTATGCATTTTGTTATATGTATAGTTATTATATATCTATATATGTGGAAATAATATGTAATATATCATTATATATTAGATGTTTAATTATGCATGTATGTTATACTATAAACTACAGAGCACTTTAGGGGATTTTGAGAGTGGGGCCCGGGAGTTATTCATGGTCTACAGGATGGTTGCTTATGCAGTCAATGATCGGCTGCTTCTGTCCCATCTTATGGTTCTAATGTAGGTGAAAACAGAAAAGATAGAATACAGGGAAAAGAAGCCTTATGTTCTGGGTCTTCTAGCCTTGAAAATCCTCCCATTCAGAACCTTTTGCCACATAATTTAGTGTCAAGATGTGAGAGTTTTAAAAAAAAAAATCCTATTTTAATTGTTTACAGATAGCATATTCTACTGCTAATGTTATTTTAATATTCATCTTTTATTGAAAAACATCAAATACTACATGAAACGTTTAACAAAGTTAATGCCACCTACAGCAGGATAATATATGTTTCATATGCAATTAAGACAAATTAATCCATTACCATTTAGTGTCGTATTCTTCATCCACTACACATAAAATATTTCTTTATACATAATTTTACATACATACATACACATATACTTTTTACACACATATTTTTAGGCTTTTAAACTTCTTTTAAGAAGTGTTGCAGCTAGCTTCAAAGATATTATTTTTCCTGAACAAACAGGTAGTATGAAAATAAAAATAAACCTTCTTGGTAAAAGTTTTACTCTTCTAAAAAGTATCAATTTCCACTGAGATTTGTTAGCAGTGGGAGATATGAACTATGTACACTCTTTAAAGCACCTTAAAAGTGCCTGTACCAGGCAACCTAACTTCTTTGCTGTGTTTAAGGCTGCCAAGCTACTCTCCTCTGCAGTTATTTCCTATTACATAAAAGAAAGTAGTTTGTTTTCCCTTCACACGTGCAACCCACAGCAATATTTCCATGCTATAGCAGTGTTTTTATTCCTACCTCTTTTGCTTTACACAAGTGCACACGAGTGCATTATCTTGCAGTAGGAATTCACCTTGAAATCCTTTTTTCAAAGTTTTATAAATAGAGTTCAGCATATTGCAGGTATGAAGGAGGAAAAGAAAGGATTTCTTAATTACATCAGCAAAACATTTCTTCTTGTCAAATTTTTTTTTTGTTTTCTTGGAAACACATAAAAATAAATTTACCTGACAAAAACAATCTGGATCTAGTTTGTATGTTAATGAACATAACTGTATGGAGCTATAGGAACTCCCACTTTGCCTGTTAGCTATATGAATTCTAACAGCTATAAAAATTTCACCCTGAGTGCTAACCAAGGCTTTATTAACAATAACTTTTTCAAGAAGTATTTTTCTTTTTTCAAAATAAACTAATTTTGCTTGTTTATTTCTTTTTACTTTACTTGTCTAGGAAAGGGGTTTTTGAGCAGAAGAGGAGGTTTTCCTGAGATTTCCTTTCTTTCTACTGATTTTCGTCTAGCAAAGTAATCCTCAGATTATTTTTTTTTCCCCAAGGACAGACTCTCCCAGGCTTTTCTCCCTTTATATTAGAGAAACTTTTTGAGGGTTTAATATTTTTGTCTGGGTCGAGACACATTTTTTATGCACACACTCAATATTTCAGCACAGAAGCTGTAAATTTAGGAGTACATAATTTACCTAAAATCAAAGAGACTGATAGCATTTTTTATAGGTAATACATCGTGTGCGACATCTGCCAAGCTCCTTACCATCAAGCTGCAGTTCTCCATAACAGTTTATAAGGAAAAAAAAAGAAGCTTTAGGGGTGGAAAAGCTATCCAGAGTAAAAGAGTATAGTTGTTCCACTGGGGATTTAACTAGGAGAACAGGGTAAAAAACTGTAAAGGTCCCATATTACCTTTATCAGCTACATGTGGCCAGGTCCACAATACGATTTTCTTAAAGACTAACAGTCTTTTGGAAAGACTGAACCAAGCCAACTGCCAAAACAACGTCCAGGTGCTCGTTGTGGTTTCTCAATACACAGCTCAATAAACACAACACTAAGATTTTGGATGTTGCCTACAGGTTATACACTTATATTGCTATGGGATAAAAATACTTTGACATGGGGAAAGCAGATTGAGAGAAAGTAAAATGGGTGTCTTCCTCCATCTTCAGTCCTCATCACAAGGTAGCAGGGACAGATTTGACTTTGTAGCCTTGCTCCCACTCAGTGCACACTGTGCTTAGCAATAGCCTGTAGAAGGTCTTTTGATCTATGCTAATTAAAGCCAAATAAAATAATAGAAGGAAGTAAAAATCACGTACATTATTCTGCTGCATTGGCACAAATCCAAAAGGCCTGTAATGATTCAACATTCAGACAACAATCACTGCAAAACATTGACTGCTGCAGTTAAGAAAGCAGAAGCAATATATCAACTTTTGGTAGTCAAAGCCTTTCCTTTGTATCCCCAAATCAAAATTTATGATCATCAGTTGGATGTAAAGTGATAACCAGGCATTTGAAAGATCAGAAACAATATTTTTCCTCTGTATGGTGCTGTGGGGTTTGTCGGTTATGACTCTCTAAAAATACAGGATTTTGGGAACTGTGACCATCTGGATACTTTTTGGCGTGTTTGTTTCATTCATTGGTTTCATGCAGATATGTTCAAACAAACAAACAAAAAAAGCCCAAGCCTCTAGCAATATTTTGGCAAGTTTACTGATGAAGATTTTAAGCTACTGATATATAAGAATATGTTGCATGCAAGCCATTATTTTTTCATTGATTTCATTGAACAAAGAGAATAGGCAGAACAAAGCGGCAATTAAATGGATTGGTATGTAGCATTTTTCACACGCTTTTCAAATTTACCACAAAGTGGTAACTATCTGGATTACTAGCAGTTGGAATTTTTTAGGTAAAAATGGAAACATTTATTTTTTAAATGTCTAATAATCTCTCTTTTTGATATTGTATTATTTTAAGTACAGAGTATGGAGGAAATCATAGTTTGATCCAGGTAAGTCAAAAGGAGATTTAGCAATCCAGCTACTGTGTCTTTACTACATAATGGCCCATTAACATCTATTATTTACAAATTAATTAATATATTTTTTACATCTGCAGTATTTTCTCCTTATGTTATTTGCCTTTTTAACTTGATATACCAACTGTCCTACATGCATCCCTTTTCTTAATTTATAGATTTCATTGCATATATCCCATACATTACTATTTCATACACAAGTGTTTAGTTTTAAATGAACATCTTAATATAAGAACAAAGTTTTACTTATAGTGAGGTTTTTTAGCAAAAAATGGTGACACACTGTCTCTTCCCTCCTAGATAAATTGAGTGTATATAACCTAAGTGTGACTCAGGTATATATATATGAAATAGGTAGAAATTATGTTAAGCTGACAATATTTTCCTGTGAATTTTAAAAGGCTTATTGCATGCATTTAGCTAGCACCTATGCAACTACATCAATAAACAGATTTTAAAAACCCATCTAAAATATCCTGTGGAGGGCACTAAATGCTGGGGGACCACAAGACAGCTTTCACTGTGTCTCTGAGCACACATAAAGCTCAACATTTCAGAGAGAACGTGTCGAGATATAGAACACTATTTTATGCACAGAATTGCTGCAGAGCTAGAAAAAGCAGGTGTGAGAGTCTATAATGGCTTTTGTCCCATGGTGATGGAGTGTTGCCTTTATTTGACCCTAGAATCCAGTACCTCTCTTGTACTTCATATAGACATTTGCACAAGATAAAATGCTGCAAAATCCTACCAGGCTTTGTGTTTGTTTTGTATTCATGTGCACGATCATACTTCTGGAAAACCAAGGTGTGCGCTATGCTAAATTCTAAATCTGTTGCAGACAACTGAAAGGTACCTTACGATCTTCAACATAGTGTCCCATCCCAGCAATCTATAATTCCATTACATACACATGTATACATATGCATGCCTACCGTGGCAACAGAGCATAGTCTGACTTTGAAATAGAGTTAGAAACCACATAGTATCATTTGTATCTAATTCTCAGATAAAAACCACTGTACTCCCATAGAACTTTTTAACTTTTTGTGACTTCCCAAGCCCACTTTTTTTGTTTAGCTACCTTTAATCCAGAACTTTGGTCTAACTACCAGGTTACTGTCAACAAAACAGAGTTTGGATATCCCTAAAGTGAAAATTC
>JAOXJM010000004.1:5810008-5820397 GCA_026413425.1 Tringa solitaria
CTGGTGGCTGAGCTGAAGGAGGGAGTGGAAAGGTTGAGGACCGTCTGGGAATGTGGATGCAGTCCTAAGTAATGTGCTCTGGGCAATCCTGCTTTAGCGGGGGAGTTGGACTAGATGGTCCCCTCCAACTCTGAGAGTTCTGTGATTCTGTGAAAATCCTTCCTCTTCTCAAAAAAGCATGCTCTGAATCTGGACATTTACTCCATCCCCGAAAGAAAGGGGGTGGTCTTGTCTTTCCCAACATAGTTCACCTAATTGGACTTATCTGTGGACTTCTGGCTTTGTCAGGGTTTACCTCTTTTTCCCTTGTTCTGATCAGTTATCCTGGTTCCACCAGCTGTTGTACCTGCTGCTCTCCATTCCTTGTTCTGATCTTACAGTGTGCTTATTCTCATTTTCCTGTATCCTTCAACTATACCACAAATCTCTCTTTCCCATATAGAGAGAGATATGCATACAGGTAGCTGTTATAGAAAATGATTGCCACGCTGGTCATGCCATTTTTATTCATACAAAGGCATAAAATGCCTATGGAAGTTGCTGGTTATGCCAGGTTAGTATGCTTATGTCTGGATTCAAGGCAAATAAACATTAATTATATATTTCTTAATCTTTTTCCTTCAGGGGTGCAACAGGCCTCCACTTTGGCTGCAAGATTTTACCATTAGATTTCACTGATTTTTACCCTTTATATTCTCTTTTTTATTATTTTTGAAATTCAGTTGAATTTTTTTAAATGTAGTTTTTTTTTAGAATTTCAGGAAAGTGCTTTATAACACTACATTAAAAAAATTATTTATGAACATATTGGATGCATTCCAGCTTCCTTTCTTAAATATTTTTTTAAAGTAACCATAAAGTAGATCTGATGGGCAATGTATTTTTTCACCAATTATTAGGTAGACAACAGAGGGAGAAAAAAAGATGAACTTGTGAATAATTTATAAGTTAGATAGGAAAAATGCAGATTGATCTGCTAATTTATTAAATATTAATTATTCTACCAGCTTGACATGATAGTATAACTCAGGATAATTGTAAAGTTTTGTATTCAAGGAAAAAATAATGAACTACATCCTCATAATGAAGCAACCATATAAATAAAATAAATGCCAAAGGGGACAAGAAATTAAATATAATTATATACCTGGTAGACTGTAAGCAAGGTGAATGGTTTTCTAGAGAACCGTTATCCTGGAATTCCCCTTTTATAAGAAAAACACATTCATAATTTGTCCTAAGCAGAATGTTATCTAATTAAAAAAAAAAAATCAAGTAACAAAACAAACACCAAACCAAAACTACAAAAATACCCCTTGAGGGTAAAGAATGATTATTCTGAATCCTATTTAGAATATATATGTTGTAATTTCTTTTAAGGAATGTCTTTTCTAAGCAATTTACTCATTCTTTATAGATATTCCTAGCAGCATTTCTGTAGTTTCACTGTTTTATGAAACAAGACTTGTTCATCATTCTCAGCCCTTCTGCTTGTGAACCTCACCCTCTGACCCCTCACGGACCCAGCCACACCAAAGCAGTGGAACAACAGGTCATGCGTGTACTACGCTTCCTCCAAGATCTGTTGCATCTTGACTATGCCTCTACACTACCAAAGAATCTGGAGGAAAAGAAAGCTTTGTGATGAGTGCTAAGGATCAACAGTTAGAAGTATTTCAGATTAAGGTTTTAAAGGTAAGAAAGAATTTCAAAGGTGAAGTACAAGCAAGATAGATACATTATTTTAAAAATCCAGTTAAACCAAGCCATCTATTATTCATTTCGGAAGAGGGTATATCAGCAGAAGACATAGACAGTTTCTAAAAGGCCTCCTGCTGCTCCTGGATGTCCCTGGTATTTATAGCAGAAGTGTTGAATGGAAACCACCATGTGTCTCTACTTGCAGGATGTCATCACATCTTTGTGTGCAAAAATTACAAAATGAGTTTGGGCTCTGTGCCCTTTTTATACTTGTTTAGCTGAGTGTTAAAACAAAAGAAGTTAGCTTCTTAATATCCATCATTTTATTATTCTGACAACCTTATGCAGAGTTTAAAAAGGGTCACTATTTAGTACCCGAGAGGTAGAAATGTGTAGATCCATTAGAACAGAAAGGGGCGTTAGGGGGATTATCTTTCTAAATATCAAAAAATCCCATACTGGTCAGCAAAATCTCAAAGCTGAAAGTGGAGTTTTCCAGTTTAATAACATCTGAAGAGAGGAAAAAAAGGAAAAAAGAAAATAAAAAGCCTTGTGTTAACTCTGAAGTTCATGCAAGCACATTAAAAGGGTGAAATTCAGTCCTTATCCTATCCAACCCCTGGTGCTCATTTTCAGTGCCTGCAATCTGTGACAGATAAGCACTAATTTCTGAGGAGGGCTCGTATGGCAACTGTTAAAATGGCAGATCCCTTACTCTTGTGTTTATGCTAATAACATTTACTGGGGTTAGCAATCACATTGATTTCCCATATGTAATAAGAAGAGTGTAGTGCTACGTTCCTAGTTAAAGTTTATTGAGCAGGCAGGATATTAGAAGTCAGAATTGATTAATTCAGGGTATAAGCAGTCATCTAGTCACTTCTTTTTTTTTTTTCTTTTTTTTTTCCCTGAACAGTTTTGTCTCGCAAACACTTCACCCTGTATCCCTATTAGTGATCGAATTTCTGGTGATACTTGTTTCTTTTACTTTCCTTTGTGAGTTTTCACCTTTGCATTGAAGAAAACATTAAATACTTATGGCTTAGTCTTGATATATGCCTTCAAAGTCAGATTGCACTCAATAGTTAGGCCCTTAAATGGACCACCAGGCTGGCTGGAGCAGATAAACCTTTTAATATGTGTTCCAGTTCACGCCAATAGTGAAAGCCTTCAAAATGCATTAGATAATAATACTAAAAAATGTATCATGAATGTTCTATAGACATGAATGTTGGGGTTTTTACACTAGAGATAAAGGGGACATCTATTCTCTTTTTCTTTGCATCTATTTTAAGGTCAAGAGCAGCAAGGGAGTAGCCTATAATTTGCACAAGCCCATTTCAGGTTCCCTGGGGGGAAATTTGTAACTAAATGGAAAGCACATTTTTAGCTATCCCAATCTAAGAAGTATCTTCTAATGCCCTCCTTGCTCAATAAACTTCTACTAGAAATGTGACAGTCTATTCTTATTATTACTTATGGGAAATCAAGGCAATTGCTAAGCCCATGATACACTATTGCCATTGCCACAGGAGTAAGGGATCTGCCATCCTAACAGTTGCCATATGAGCACTCATTAGAATTACTAATTTGTCACAGAATTGGAGAGGGAATGAACATCTGGAGTGTGACTTGATAATGATAGAGCTCTATTCTGATAATGAGCCTGCTGCCTTAATGCAAGTCTTTTCCATAACTTCAGATAGGTTAAGAAGAAACCACTCTCTGTAAGTGTTGAAAACATAAATGTGTATATTTATGGTTCTTAAGGTTTTTTTAATATACATACATATTACGTATATAAAAGAAGATATCTCATTACTTTAAGACAATAGTGAAACAACAGAGCACAAGGAGGCTTATGTGGGTTTGCTTCCTTTTAAATAAGGGTAAATCTGCCCCATGACAATTATTTTTATCACCTTCATAGGAGAAAAATAAAATGAAGTACACAATTGAGCTAAAACCAATTTAATAAAAAGAAAAAGCAAAAGTACAGAACATCTTGACAGACTGCAGAGAAAGATTCAGGTGCAATAGCACATGATGTTCTTGTCCTTTCACAGGCCACAAGGTCTCCTTCGTTGTGCACATCTCATGCAGCATTTTAAACAGGCTAGGGCAGTGTAGTAACTGTGCTGACACCTCAATAAATTAGGCTTCTCAATTTCTGTTTTCCTTCAACCGTTCTTGAAATACCTTCCTTCCTTGGACCAACCGACAGATTGTTTAACTCCAGCTGACAGCTATACTTGAAAACTCATAGGATTTTATTGTAATCTCATACTTTTTTTCTTTAAGGCTGCATAGCTCCTTTCTGATACATGCTACCTTACAGCAAAATGTCTCTCTCTCAGTATTTTTACGTTTTATGCTCTGGTTTCACTAGGAGAATCTATTTGCTGTTGCCAAATGCTGCTGTAATCCCATTCCTACTCTCTTTTGATGGGATTCCTCCCTCTCATCTCAGACAACAGAATTTCTTCATGGCAGTCAGTACCTAAGTAAAAGGATTATCTCAGGCTGCTTCTTCAAGAAGGATGGGTTTTATTCTCCTCTGACTTGAGTGATCAAGAAATGCATCTTCTTTTTCTAAGGGTGTGGTTATAATTTCTATTGAATAAACAGTAAAGGTGATGTGGTGAATGAAGCTTATAGTGGCAAGAGGAAAGAAATATGATTAAAACAACCAAAAAAAAAAAGGTTGAAGCATTTCTTTACACACTGCAAAAGATATCATAGTTGAGTGTGCCTTGTGGGATGTTATAAGGAAGAAAGAAAACAGTAAGTACTTGTTATATGGCTTACAATGCTATGAACATCCTGAGCTGCTCTCTCTACAGCACAAAGACACAGGTTTAGATTTTGCAGTTAAATCTCAGGATGATATTTCTTATAGTTTCCGTTATCTTCAAATGCTTCCTGTTACAGCTTGTGTTTTCAATGCAGAAGTCTATTCCTTTACGCTACCCAGCTCATCAAGGGCTTTATTCTGTTTTGTGCTCAGAGATTGTCTTTAAAACCACGTGCTTCCCCAAGGCATCCCAAATGGTAGGATCATTTTTTTCTTCCTATTTACTCAGGTTGAATCTTGTACATGGCATGAAGGAGATCATACCTTTATAATGATGCTCTTCATTGAGTTCTCCTGAGTGCAGGATTTCTAAGCGGTTGGACACTTATGATGTCAGTGAAGGAACCAGTGATATTCTTTTAACAGCAAAAGCCAATCCATGATTTATTATGCCAGTAGGGTCACTAGGCTAGAGATAAGTATACCGCTTATACTGTGTTTTCATGTACAGAGCATTTATCCATCTCACACTTGCCACCTTCTTTCCAGACAATCATGCATGTCTGATGTCTTATTTTCAGCCTAACAATGGTCTTACATTTACATAACAGCACACCCATGAAGTGCTGACTCAAGTTCCCTATCATTTTTACATCAGATACAGATGTAAACCCATTAAATTAGTTCCAGTTTGTGTGAATTAGTACTCTTTTCCTAGCATGGAATGATATGTTCCACCAGGGGTGATGCAATTCCAGCAGGACTGCTGAATTCTGCACTCATGTATACCACCATATTTTAACATATGGTAAGGTGAAAGAAGGGTTGCGCTATATTTATTTAAAAAAGAAAACTCAAAAAAGCCTCCACCCCCAACCACTGTCTATTAAATCCAGAGTAAGGAAGAGTATTTAGTTTCTAAAATTTGGACATCTTCCAAAAAGTCTGAGGAAATCTATGAAGCAATATGTTTTTTAATTAATCTCTTCTTTCAGAATTACTTTTTAAGAGAAGAAAGTAAAATAATGAGTTCTCTATCTTGAGGAAAATCCTGTAGGAATAAGTACCATAATTTGGAGAATAGGAAAATCTAATATCCCAGATGAGATATGAATAGCTCCATTTTTACTTACCAAAATGAAACTAACTCTTCTTATGAACAAAAAGAATTATTTACCAGCCAGGGTAAATACCAGCTGGGTTCCTCTTGGAGCTGGCTGGAACTGGTTCTGCCTGACATGTGGACAGCTTCTAGTGTCTTCTCAAAGAAGCCACTCCTGCAGCCCCCCTGCTACCAAAACCTTGCCATCTAAACCCAATACATACAGCTATACTAATTTTCTGGGAATTTTTATTCACAACATCGTAATCATAAGTCCTCTGTATTTCCTTAATCATCCCTGAGGAAGCCTAAACTTCAAAGGGGCAAATGCTATATTAAACAAGTACTTCTGCTGGAAATATTTCACATGGAAACTCATCCTAGGATTGCTTTTACTTTGTTTGGGTCTCTAGCCAGCATGTAGGGATTTAGGAGATTCTCTCCTCTCAGCCACTTTTAATTTTTTACTAATAGCAGGCATTCTTGCTATGCAACATGGTATTTTTACCTACTGACTTTCACTTCATTCCAGTTTTTGAGCTCATCCAGTTCTTTCTGTGCATTACCATATAGTGACTGTGCCTCTTCTTTTGTCATCCACATGTTTCATCAGTGCAGTCTTTTTATGTACTTTTAATGTCAGTCTTTGATGAAATTGTAAATCTTGGCTTTTCTAAAATACAGTCAATCGATACTACAGTCAATAGATAGTAGCTTGCATTCTCTTAAGATATGACTTAAATAAGTTATATTTATAATGCAAATTTACTAGCAGTTCTGTATGTCTTCTTTCCATATTTCTGTGTGACTATGATCATTGTCTTCATAAATACACAGTTTTTTTAAAAAGTTCAGAAATTATTACACAAAAGAATAATATTAGCTAGATCTAAATGTGTCTCATGCAGTGTTACCATGTATAAATTCACCAGCAGAATTATACTGACTACTCACAACTTTTATCTTCTTGAAGATAAAAGTGAGATTTTTTTGGCTAAAGTGTTTCTATTTCAGTTCAACCCATGAGTATTTAAAGAATTTTAAAAACACTTATTGCTTCTACATTTTTCTTTCATTTTGAAGATTTTTCTCTCAGCTTTAACAACCGGTGTGGAAACTGCTTCCTTTCCCCAGTCTTGGCAGGACTGGAGCACCTGTGGACAGGTCACTGTGGGGAAACTATCGGGAGAAGCCCAAGCTGTTGGGGGAGAAGACTGGCCTGGCTGAACAGAGAGCTATGGCTACAACTTGCGGATAAAAGGTGAGTTTTATGGCCTTTGGAAGAAGGGGCGGGCCACTCAGGAAGGCTACAAAGATGTTGTGAGGCTACGTAGGGAGAAAATTAGAAGGGCCAAAGCCCAACTAGAACTTAACCTGGCTTTGGACTTTAAGAAAAATAAAAAGAGTCTCTATAAATATATTAGTAATAAAAGGAGGACTAAGGAGAATCTCCATCCTTTATTAAATGAAGGTGGTAACATAGTGACAAAGGATGAGGAGAAGGCTGAGGTACTTAATGCTTTCTTTGCCTCAGTGTGTTGTGGTAGGACCAGTTGTTCCCTCAGTAACCAGCCCCCTGAACTAGTAGGCAGGGGTGGGCAGCAGAATAAAGTCCCTGTAATCCAAGGGGAAATTGTGAGGGACTTGCTCCAACACCTAGACATACATAAGTCTATGGGGCTGGATGGGGTCTGTCAAGGGTACTGAAGGAGCTGGCGGAAGCGCTCACTGAGCCACTTTCCATCAATTTATCAGCAGTCCTGGCAAACTGGGGAGGTCCCAGTTGGCTGGAGACTAGCAAATGTGACACCTATCTACAAGAAAGTCCAGAAGGCAGATCTGGGGAACTACAAGCCTGTCAGTTTGATCTTGGTGCCTTGGAAGGTTATGGAACAGATCATCCTGAGTGCCATTATGTGGCATGTGCAGGACAACCAGCTGATCAGGCCCAGTCAGCATGAGTTCATGAGAGGTAGGTCCTGCTTGACTAACCTGATCTTCTAGGACAAAGTGACCCACTCGGTGGATGAGGGAAAGGCTGTGGATGTTGTTTACCTGGACTTTAGTAAGGCCTTTGATACGGTTTCCCACAGCACTCTCCTGGAGAAACTGGCTGCCCATGGCTTGGATGGGAGTGCTCTTCACTGGGTAAAAAACAGTCTGGAGGGCTGTGCCCAGAGAGTGGTGGTGAGTGGAGTTAAACCCAGTTGGCAGCCGGTCACAAGGGGTGTCCCCCAGGGCTTAGTATTGAGGCCGGTTCTTCATCTTCATCAGTGATCTGGATGAGGGGATCGAGTGCACCCTCAGTAAGGTTGCAGGTGACACCAAGTGAGGTGGGAGTGTTGACCTGCTGGAGGGCAGAAAGGTTTTGCAGAGGGATCGAGGCCGTTGGTATGAGGTTCAACAAGGTCAAGTGCCAGGTCCTAAGTAAAAAATGTATCGCAGTATTCAATATTAATAGGCCTACTGTGTACTAAGCATAGAAATGAAACTAGAATGAAAATAAGAATGTTATTTTCCATGACACAATGAACAACAAGCTTCTTTTAATCACTAACTTAGTGAGTTTAGAAGCAATTAGATCCTTTACTAGTATTAGGACAACAGCAGAATTATATTTGTCTCAGATGTATTTCTTTTCCAGTGTTAACTATAAAAATAAAAAGAAAAATAGGGGAAAATGGTTAGGCTAATATACCTATCTCAGAAACAGAAGTCATGGCATATTTATTCTTAAGAAAATTATAAAAAACCTTATTAAACAGATATGACAAATGCTGTATATTAAAATAGTATGTTGTTTGTATTCTGAATGAAAGGAAGAGATTAACGAGATGTAATTTAATTACACAGGACAGTGGCCCTCTGTAAGATACTAGCCTAGACAGGACAAGCTAGTATTTTTCCATTAAAAATCAATGCATCACTTCTGTTCATTGAAGAACTGCTGAAGTATCATATTCAAAACCTTATTTTTAAAAATTGCCATTCTTTTTAGTTTGATTCTTCCATGGAAGTGGAAAACCACCCTTTTCTCATAGCTCCATCCTACAAGCCAGATACATGATGGAATGATCTGCCAGAGCTGTCGTGGTAAGTATTTTGTACTCCTTACATTTTACAAATTGTTAAACTTTCTTTTTCTTAACTGAAAAGAATAAAAATTTCAGAAATTTTTCATGCATAGGAAGAGGGAACAGAGCCCTAACTTGGCCCGTGTCCAAATCCTGAGCTGCTGTATTTCTGCATAATGATACTTATTAGGTGAAGTTTTTACAATAAATATTTCCGTTTTCCAATTTCTTCTTTAATAACATGCAAGACATTTCACAATGTTCAGCAATGTTGGTGTTTGAATTTTCAAAATGTTTAGGAACAGGTAAGTGTCCACATGCCGTACAGTTACAACTGGGTCATATTTTCCCCTTAAAAATGCCAGATTGACATCTACTGATTTTCCAGAGAACTATTTCACTTATTTATATTCAATTTGTTCAGTGTAAGATTTGCACATATTGATTTCCATACAAGTTTTGACTTGCTGTTTCTCTGATCTTGTTGATCCTGCCATTTGCACCAAAATGAATTGTGTTACCACTTTACACTAAAATGAAGTACAAAAGCTCTCCTTCATCTCCATAAAGAAAAATTTGTTTCTAAAACTGACCCGTTTCACAAAAATCATACAGATAGTTATCAGCCATGCTATCTGCAATTCTATTGTTTTTTCTATCTTTCCATGATAAGAAAATATGCATTGAAATTTGACACATTTTTGTCTCATACTTGCATGCCTCACAGACAGTACATAGGTATTTGATCTTACCTTGCTCAGGTGCTTTGTTACTCTATACGTAGCCTATGAAAACCAGAGTTTTCCATGAGATGGAGCATGCTTTGACTTTTGTTAAGGGAATCAGTTTTACAGCTAAAATATTTCTCTAGAGAAGTGTCATGATACCATCTTGGCAGCTCATTTATTCTCTGTCAACTCTTTCCGAGAGTATCTACAAATTTATTTATAGATAATGTCTTACCCTGAAACTGCTCCAAAGGAATGCAGAATAGACCACTCTGTATTTGTGCTGAAGAATATGCAGCTAAAATAGGATTACTCATTTGTTCAGGATTTCTAGCAGCTGCACATGCTGTTCTGCAATGAGAGTCATATATATGGTCTTCATAGAATCACAAAATCATAAAATCATAGAATAGCTTGGCTTGGAAAGGACCTTAAAGATCATCTAGTTCCACCCCTCCTGCTGTGGGCAGGGACACCTCCCACTAGACCAGGTTGATCAAAGCCCCATCCAGCCTGGCTTGAACACTTCCAGGGATGGAGCATCCACAACTTCTCTGGAAAACCTGTTCCAGTGTCTCACTGCCCTCACAGCAAAGAAGTTCTTCCTAATGTCTAATCTAAATCTACTATCTTTCAGTTTAAAACCATTACTCCTTGTCCTATTGCTATACTCCCTGGTAAAGAGTCCTTCCCATTTCTCCTGTAGGCCCCCTTCAGGGACTGGAAGACAGCTACAAGATCTCCCTGGAGCCTTCTCTTCTCGAGGCTGAACAAGCCCAACTCACTCAGCCTGTTTTCATAGGAGAGGTGCTCCATCCCTCTGATCATCTTCATGGTCTTCTGCTGGACCCATTCCAACAGGTCCATGTCCTTCTTGTGCTGAGGACTGCAGAGCTGGACACAGTACTCCAGGTGAGGTCTCACCAGAGTGGAGTAGAGGGGCAAAATCACCTCCCTTGACCTGCTGGCCATGCTTCTTTTGATGCAGCC
>JAOXJM010000004.1:5820497-5833610 GCA_026413425.1 Tringa solitaria
CCCCTTGATCAGGCAGCCTGTAGTAGACACCAACCACAAGGTTCCCCTTGTTGCCCTGGTCTCTAATTTCTACCCATAAGCTTTCAACACTTGACAATCAATGAGTTACAGAAAAACACTACTATTCATTAATTACATTTTAGTTTGCACCTATCTCAAATGTAGTTGCATTGGACTAAACTATCCACCATCATAAATTAAATCTTCTATCACCATGTTGCAAAGAATGAAAACTCTTGGGAAAAGAGACATGTTGGTGTCTGTAATTTAGGATTAAGAAAATGCACGTACAAGTCTGGTTCCTGATCATTCTCTACAATGTGTTTCTGAGACACGTTATTTTTTCCAAGTATTTTTTCTCACTTCTCATTCTTTCAGAAGTCCTATTGTATTAGCTTCAGAGGGCTTGCTTACTTAAGGGTCATATACTGTGAGTACAGCTGAATGAATTCTATGTGATAAAAGATGAGAGCCCTCTGGACTTCATTTAAAGTTTGCTGCTCAAGAGGCTGGAAACTTGCTATGTCTCTGCTCTTTCCTCAAGTATTCCCAAAAGCTCAAATCACAATAGATCACTTGGGAGCTTGAAATAATATGTCTGTTGCCTACAAACCTTGGAGCAGAGAGGAGGGAAATTGAGGTCTTGACCTGTAAGTCCAAGTCTGTATGGAAAAGGCTACTCACCAAATGCCACCTACATTAGAATCTCCTGTTTATTTGAGTTTGTTGGTAAATTACATGTTCAGTAACTGTTGTCCTTGAAGTCTCTCCAAGACTTACTGAACCTCAGTGTTAACCTTTTGCCAGCCTGAAAATTGACTGTTTATTTCTGCTTTTAGTTTTTTACCTCTTTTATCTAGTTTCTAATACATGGCAGACCTTTACCTTTCACTTCAGGACTACTTAGTTCCCATAATAACCTTCTGTGAAAGACTTTGCTGAAGTCTTTTCGAAAGTCCAGACAAATTATTTCTACCATTTCCCTTCATCTCCTCCCTTCCAGACATTCAAGGAATTGGGATTGGCAGTGAGGTGTGACATACGATGTTGAGTTCTCACTCAGCCATTAGTAATCTTTCGCAGCTGGAAACTAGAGAACAGGAGAGAGCAGAGCTTAGGGGAGGAAAGGTGAAGGAGGAAACAAATTGCATCTGATGAATGACCTTTCTTTCTGGCAAAATAAAAGCTCATGGTTTGGATCAGATATACTATTTTCTCTGAGAAAAGAAGAACTTGGGGTGTTCTTTAGAACCTGTACATAGCTAAAGGATTCTTCTGCATGATTATAGTACCAAGTACAGTGAATGCACAAGACACTGACAGAAAACATGAGGACCCCTCTCACCATGATAGTAGAATGTATTGGTGGACAAGGAATGGACAATTTAGGTTAGATTAGTTAAAAGCATGGGTTTTAAACAGATCTAAAAGTTTTCCAGCAGAGAATAAAAAAAGGATTGTAAATATTCATCACCAAACCAGAGTTGTAGCAGAAAAGAAAAAACAGAAAAAAAATAAAAATGGAAAAGCGTAGATATCTTGTTTACACATGATTCCTCTGACAAAATAGCAAGAAAAAGGGGTCCTGAATTATTTGCTTTCCTGTAATCAGTGGCGTGCATTTCTCACCTGCTTCCTAGGGACAAGAACAGAAATCTGTAGTCCTGAATGTCATATTCAGCAAGAATGAGCAGAAATGAGCTCAGCTATGAGTATTCAGCTCATATGCACAGCTATAAGCAGCAGTCCTGGAGCAAGTCTGCAGTGCACATAGGAATGAGGAATAAGGAAACACTAAGAGCCATTACAGTTCTTTATTGCCTGCCACACACTCACCAGTGAAGGCAAAGTACTTTGTGAAAACTACCTGAATGCACTGAGGAATTTCAGAATTTAGATTAAAAAAAAACCTGATCCCATTTCTTCTTCCAGACAGAGTTTGCTCAGCTGACCTTTCCTGAGGTTTGCTTCTGCTCGGCTTTGCATAGGGTCTTTGCTGAGGTCTCATTTGGCAATTTTGCATTACTAATGAGGACAGGGTTTGAATAGCACATCTTCTGTAGCGATGTCAAGGGATGACATGTGCCTGGTAAGGTGCAGACAAACTGCTGTGTGAATCTGGACCAGCAGCAGCTATGAGTTCACTTTTTCTGAAACATGTGCTATGATGAGTCTGTCTTCAGCAGCCAGCATGACAAGTTGTGCACATGCTTAAGTAAAGAGGCCTCGTGTGAGTCATGCATGAGTGCAAAGGGGCAAAATATTCATCTCTGAGAACCGTAAGAAGAAAAATTACTTGAGCTATTTTTACAGCCCTTAAATTCAGAAAGTTTTTTCTCAATGCTTTTTTCCTTCAAAAGCATTCAATCCAATCTCATTGCCTCCCATTTTATAATTAAAATACCTCTTCTCGGGAAAGCATCATAAAATACTACTATTTTTACAGTCTCTATTCACTTATCTTAAAATTAATCATTAAGCTGTACCACATTTTCTATACCTGCCAAACTGTAAAACTTTCAAAAAAGCCATGAAAACATTGGGGTTGGCATATTGTTTGCCCTGTAACTCAGTCACTTGCAGATTAGTGGTTTGTCAAGCAGCAGCATGAATAGGCAGATATTACCTGGAATGCTGAGGTTTTCCAGCAGTAATGTTCTTGAAAGTTGTATATACAGTGCACTGGCTTCTGTGAGCACCTTAAGCAAAGTGCATGTTTTTCAGCTAATTGACAGGGATGTTAAAAGTTTGGGGGGATTTTTATTTCATCTTGTGTATTCCTTGCTCCAGTTAATCCATTCACACATATACTTCTTTTCCTGAATCTTCCAGTCAATCACAGAGGAAGAATAGGAGCATGAAGACATTTCTCTGTCCTGTCCCACTTTTTGCTATCCCGAAGCAGTCAAGATGCTTTCCACTTCTGGTCTTCCAGAAAGGATAGAGAGTGTGTTAAGAGAAGCTTTTGAGATAAGCTGATGGGAATGGAATAGATTGTACCCTTGTACATCCCCTTTCCCATCCCCTAATTACTTATTTCCCTTTGCTCCCTGTTTTGCTAGGTCTGTACAAAAATTTGGATTTTCTGGTATCAATGCTAAGACAATCATGGCCTTGCCTGGTGTTACTGATGCAGTCCTCTAGGTGCTGTTGGCCTTGCAAGACTGCGCTTGCCATAATGCCCTTGTCTCTTACAGTTTTCTGTGAAGCTTGGCCATCTGTCATGTAACTGTCCCTTATGTGGCTGTGAAAATCCAATAACCTCTCATAGTTGGCTCTGTTGGACATTTTTATTGCTTTGTCACACTTCTTTGCTGTGTTCAGCAGTTTCCTGTGCTCTATCCAGTAGTTTCCCACATCCTGCCTGGTTATCTCAGCTGTGAGCTAGGTCACAGTCAGCAGCTTAGCCATTTGCCTCCAGCCTTAAGTGTTCCATGAGAGGCCTACAGACCACTCCCAGTATCCCTGGAAATGTCCCAGTATCCTGGACATGTCTCCAGACACCTGATAGTCACTAACTTTTAGGTATGCTTAGACACAGGCGATCTCGGATGGCTACTTTTGCAAGGTATTTGCCTTCACGGTTGGCAGGTCCTCTCTACAGAGCAATCACAAGTCTATCTTCACCTGCAAATATAAGTATAGAATTCAAGATTCTCATGAACGGTATGGTCCAGATCTGAAGAATTAATTTAGGACATGAGGTGCAAAACCAGCTGCAAACTGTGTCTTTATTCTGACTCTGCTTCCATCACAGAACATGTCACAGTCCAGAATGGTACTTCTGCTGAGGAGCTATTTGGTAAAAAGCAACACAATTTGTAGCACTGCTTACAGAACCTTTTTCTGTTAAGGACTGAGAATAAGCACTGACTGGTTTCTCCATTACAACAGAAGTTTTATTACATTGTCAACATGTTTTACTTCGGAGGAAAAAAATTCTTATTTTCACTGGAGTTGCAGCTGAAACAAGTTCATAAAGGAAGGTCTCAGGAGATGTTCAGCCTACATGTTCTTGACCCAAAGTATAAATATATTTCAGGTGACAGAAATAATTCAGTGTTATCCAGCCTCTAACCCAAACAGCTTTTGTCTTCAAGCTGTTCCCTAATTCTTAGCTAATTTCAGCTGGCATATATAAGAAAGACTGCCATTTGTTAACACCCCTCTTTGGGGTTGGCTTGTTCAGGCACTATTAACCTGGTACACAGAAGCTTTGCAGGCAAGATATGCGTGACTTCAAAACAACAGTTTATTGCCTGACACACACGAAAGATACCTGGGATTGTAGGAAGCTTTTAGGTTGAGCACACTGCTCAGGTCAAAGACTCAGAGACTTTTGCTGGCCAGGCAGACACCATTCAGGAAGGGACAGTTTGAAATCCTGCAGCTGCTGAGCAGGTCCTTGATGTTGCTGAGCTGCCATCCTCCACTAGCTCCATCAGAGTGGACAGCCCCAAGGACTTGACCTAGCCCCCCAATAGGATCCCCATTCTTCCCCATAAGCATTTAATATCTTTTCATGTTGGCGATTTTCTTATTTTCCTCTTGAATTCCTGGACTACTCACACTCCCCATCTCAGTTGTCTGACCTCTCTCTGCAATTTCACCTCTCTCATCCTTCTGCAGAATTTTCATAGCTCTCACTCACAGCTCAGCAATTTTCTCTGAGGCCTGAGCCAAGGTTAAGTTACACGCTGTACCAGAGTAAGGCTTTGTGTCCTTGGCTTTGCATCCCTCCTGCAGGGAGGAAGGTTTTGACAGAGGTTACCAAGTGAGAGAGTCACAGTTTTCACTTCTGCAAGAGGTACAGTAAGAAACACCACAGGGAAGCATGGACAGGAGCCATATGGTTGGAGAAGTCAGAGTATAAATCATATATATTACACTAAAATAGCTCAAGGAAATGTATTTTAACTTAAAGGGTGAATGACTGAGAAAATGGAATTATATGCTAAAAACATGTAAATGTTTACTAGAACATTAACACGAAATATTTTTCCCCAACTGATATTTTAAAGAAGCATTATTCAGAGCAAAATTCTTTGGTCGTATTATGAGCATGCTGATTTAGAAGGTACGTAGTAAAAAAAAAAAAGTTGAACACTTCACTATTATTCTGAATAACTAGAAATAGATACACAGTGATGAACTTTTTTATTACTGTTGGGATGACAACCTAGTAGTTTTGCAAGTAAGAAATAAGTCCTGGTACTTCGACTCTGAGATAAGACGTTTCTCATTTCACTAGGACTCTTCCAAGCAGATATTTGAAGAGGCCAAAGTCCAGCGATGTAATCTCTTATTTATTTCTGTTCCTCCCCTCCAAATCCTGAACGCAATCTTGTGCACACTCCATCCAAGGCTTCCTTTGACATTCACATTCCCAATGAATCCATCACTCACTCCTCCTTGTTGGTGAGTATGAGGTCTTACTGAACACCTTTACTTATGGTTTCCTCGCAGTTGGGCCAAGAAGTTGTCTTTGATGCTCTCCAGGAACTTTCTGGATTTCTTATGTCCTTCTGAGTTATCCCTTCAGCAGATATCAGGGTTGAGGAAGTCCCCCATCAGGACCAGGCCCTGCCTATCTTTTTCTAAAGGGCTTCAACTGCTTGTTCGTCCTCTTCAGGCAACCTGTAGAAAATACCCACTACAATGTCACCCTTAGCTATCTGTATCTGCTGCTTTGCCACCTGCTTATGAGGGGAGGATACCAGGCATGGAAGAGAACATGCAAATAAGTTGGTATCCATCTTAAACATTGCCCGGGGCAAGGGCAGAGAGGGTTTGCACCTGGTGGTTATGCAGTCCTTTAAGAAAAAAATTGAGACTCAAAGAACTCTTGGGATGCCTCTATCAGGTACAACAAAGGTGCGGTGGTCAATTTCCTTCTTGTAAGCACAGTATGTATATGAAAGAGAATTAAGAACAAGCATAACATATTCAACTTGGGAAAAACATTCAGCAATTTATCCTTCATAAACAATTAAAAAGGCCATTCCCCTGTAGTAATTTTGGTAGTTTAATTTGTTAACCAACGGACAGGGTTGGGAAACCTTTATTTTCTAGTGAGTAAATATTAGTTTCCTTTCTCCTTGCTCACTGAACTCCTGCTTTGGTATCAGGGAGAACTTTTGATGTATGGTCCCTTTTGATGTGCTAACATGCTTTCTTCTGGTTGCAGTAGGATTTTTGACCTTTATTTAGAGGGTGAGAGAAGTTACTTCACATTGATCTGCTGCAGTTATGACAAAGTGTCCCCATAGTTGTACATCTTCAGCAACTGTTTCTTCAGCTGCCTTCCAAAGCAGTATGGAGTAAAACATTGCCCTTTCCTACTTATTTTGTTTGTTTGAAGAGCACACAGGAACAGAAAACTAAGACATATGTGCACCTCCTTGGGCTGGTGAAATTCTAGTGTTAAATAAATTTACAAAGCGGGCATGGAAGCTGCTTATTTTTCAATTAGAAATTTGAAGACATCATTGCACTTACCTCACTTTCCTCTATGGCGAGGGAAAAAGTAATTGTTAGTGCTCTGAAATTCCACATGAATTCATTTCAGTTTTGTTTTTATGGCCCTCTGAAAAATAATTCAGAGAGAGCAGGGAGAGAAGGTTCTGCTTTTATGGTTCTTCTATATATCTAAACTGACATGAATGGTAAGTGGCATAGCTATGATTAGAATGAAGAGTATGGGAGACAGGGTCATCATAAAGTATTTATAACAGCAAGTTGTATATTTTCCCTGTCAGTGAAGAATGGATGGGAAAGCAGTAAAGCTGAATTAAGTTAAAAATGTGAAATGTCAGTTGGTGTTGAGAATACCTGATGCTGGATTGCTTTGAATAAACAAAAAGGACAAAAGTGTTTGAGAAGAAAATACCATAGTTCCTTTATTTCTAGTCACTTTGGTGATTTTTTTTCTGAGCAACATGATGTAGTTGAAGATGTCACTGTTCATTGCAGGGAGGTTGGACTAGGTGACCTTTAAAGGTCCCTTCCAACCCAAACTATTATATTATTCTATGATTCTACTGAAACACTAGATGTTGGAAGAGAGAAAAGTGAACACAAACTTTAAATGCTACATAAAATGTTTTTGTGTGTTAAAAAATTAGAGAGCAGGTAAAAAAAATCACGATTAAAATGTTTTAAGCACTGGAGCAAAGAGTTCTGCAAGATCTCAAAATATTTTACTATTTCAAGTCTAAGCAGCTATACAGCAATTATAAATAAATACACTGCACTAAGTAATCATTATGCAGAACATTTCAGCATACTTTACACTGAAATCATTGGAATGCAACATATGCTATATGTTCTAAAGAACTGGGCCTTAGCTAATACCTTAACCATCTTTCTTAGAGCTGCTACTATAAGCCATGTAGACTTTCTCAGTTTTAAGATACACTGCCCTTTTTTCTTTAGAATATTTCTTGAGGAAAATATTTTTATTTTTTAGGAAGTATTTTGTAAAATACAAATATAACCAAACTTGCTTTGCTGAATGGACTCAAATGTGAAAATGAAGATCTGGAGGTAAGTGATTTGCAGAATCTTGAGATGACTGTAATTTTTTGTAAATGACAAAGTATTCTGGGGACAAAAGGAATAGGGATAGTAGGGCATATGAACTAAGATATGCTGGCTGGCAGACCCTAAAAGGGTTGGCTGTACTTTGTCTTTTCTGGTAGAACTAAAATTTATCTTGAAAACAACTGGGGAGTAGCGCTAGCTAAGATTTTTCAAAGTATATGTGTATTCATGTGCATGTAGGTCTACGGTCATTGAAGAAGATGCTTCTGAGATAGAGTTTTCCTGATTTCACTCTCTGCCAGCTCTCCCTGAAATTGCAGGGGGCATAAACACAGCAATAAGTTAAAAATAGAATAAGGCATGGATCTGGGAGAATAGAGACAATTTCATTACCTTGGAAGAACTTTTCATATAACTGTATTCTCAACAAAAATATGCTGTTAGTTATTTGCTAAGGTTTGTAAGGTTTGGTCATTCAAAGCTTCCCAGAATAATTTGGGAATTATGGGATAAACATTATAATCTTCTTGTTATAAAACAATTCAATTATATCAGAAGTACCTCATATATTTTAAAAAAAATAATATTTTGATAATCAGGAAAGATATGCTCATGTTGATCACTCCTACACATATGATTTTCCATATTATTGTGAAATTGCTAAGAAATTATTAAGCAGGTGTGAAAATATTTGCAGGCCCAGAACAGAAGAGATTCACAGTACTATGGCTGTAGCAAAACTTTGGAGAAGGACTGAGGTAAAAGTTTTTTGGGAATCATATTGAATATTCAAAATTCTTTGAAAATATGTAAACCAGCAACCACAAAGCAGAATCAGCTATAATATACTGTAGCCTATATCACAAATACATTGCCAGATGTTATTCTATTGGCATCCCAGCTGTCACTTATAGTAGGCTTAAAATGCTGATTTTGATTAAAAGCTATTATGTGATACAGTTCAGATGAAACATAGATGTTGAAAACTACTTCTAAACTTTGACCATTCCATTTGGTAGATTCAACAATAAGTGATACAGTTTCCTCCTAAAGGGATTAGCAGAGGATCTGGCATTGGCAATACTGTTACACTGTGAATATATTCTGGTTTTAATTGCTGTTATTTTCTTATACTACTAGGGATTTGATAATCTGCTTAGTTGGAAAATGTGTATGCTTTGGACAAACTAAGTATTTACCATTAACAGCAGTAAATCCCTTAATAAAGGTAAAATTACAATGAAATTAATTACACCCTGAAGTTGTTAGGAATGTCTGCTCGTATTCCCTAAAATATATCATACATATCTTGTGACTTCATTTTCTTGGAAAAAGTATATTCATTTGAAAGAGAAATGTTCGTGGTCAGGCAGAGAAAATGTTGAAAGAGAGCACACAAGAACTAGGTTTTACACTTAATGCTGTTACTGAGCAAGTCATTTCATCCTCCTGTGCTTTTAACTTCTTAGAGCCATTCACTTGCTATCTTGTCTATTTAGACTGCAAACTGTTTGGGGCTGGGGGTGACTCTATACCTCTTTGTACTGTGGAATTCACCCAGAGCTTAGTCCTCACTACTGAATTTTGCCTTGACTTGACCTCCAAAACTGAGAAACAATTTGTGTTACAAAGAATGTTCAGAATCCTGTTTCATGACATTTCCTTTGCCAAAAGTCCCTTTTTCATGAGTGCTTTAATAAAAAATAAATAAAAAAAATAATAAAAAAAGAAAAGTTTCCTTTACTTTGACTCTTATTTACTTTTCTACTACAGTGATGTTCCTGGAGCTCATTTACTTCCTCTTGTACTCCCAACAGGGTGCCTGCTCTTTCTTTCAGATGCACAGATCCATATTTTCTCAGCAATCAGGGGGCCAGATCTTGCATCTGTCTATCACTCTTCATGGAGAAGGCTCAGGTGAGATTCATGAATTATCAGGCAGCTGTATATTTTGTGGAGGCTCCTGCTGTTTCAACTACTGTGTTCTATAAAACACCCTGATTTTTTCTTAGATTCTTTTCTGAACAATGTCATTGACAGCCAGGATTCCACTAAGGATTTTTGCACAAACTCTCATCATGCACTTTATTACTATTTATAAGCATAACTGATGGTGTTCTTGCTGGTGAATAAATATTACTGGAAGATATATTGTGATAAAACTGGAATTTTTCTGTTCATTGCTAGAGACATTGGGGTAATCTTATAGGAAATTGATTGATTCATTCACCAATCACAGCAGCAGAATCTGAGCCAGTGCTTGAGAAATTGTGCAAAAATTTCCGATAGCCTTCAATGATCTTTTGTTGGAGCTCTAAGAAGAAAATTGTTTTATTCATTCACTGGATTCACAGGAAATTCTATTAAGAGGATATTAATTTGAAATGTGAGGCTCTCCATAGAATTGTGCCATTTGGCATTTTTGTTTTTCTCTTGTACACTTCTGTAGCCTTATAATTAATAGTTTTCTCTGACAAATAGTCTACGTTACCAAAGAAAGATATTTAATTCTAATATCAGCAGACCAGAACAGCACTCCTTGTTATTTGTTTTCAGATAAAAGTTGTATGTTTTCTTCTATTTCTATGCTTAATGTAGAAAATCAGTGCTTGATGAGATAACACATATATTATCCCAGTAACTTAGAAACTGCAGAGACTGCACTGGGAAACATAACTATGTGAAAGAGGTAAAGCATTATTAAGTAGCAGTGTTTTCTTTTATTCAGCAGATATCAAAGTAAGCTTCTATATTAATCATAGAAAATACTGATTAAAATATCTTATTTACATTTTAAATGAAATTATTTGTAACTATAATGTTTAGTATTGGAATTTTATGAAAAGGGAGGGAATCGGAAAGTGTAGAAGTGAGTCTTTTGATTAGCTTTTTAGAAAAGAAAGGTTTTTAAGATTTAGAAAAATGAGTACTTAACTGGATGGATAATCATAGTTTAGCCATCATTGCAATCTCCTATTTGTCCACAGCATGAAATATTCTGAGAAAAATGCAGCATATTTTGATGAGAAGACTATAGTGGGAGAGAGAGCAGCTCCCACAAACAATTTTATTCTTTTATCTGTCTACTTATGAATTAATAAGTAATAATTATTTCATTAATATATATTGAAAATATTAATTTTGATGGTGGTATAGTTACACTTAGGATATTTCACAAGATAATCTTCAAAGTACCGAGATAATGAATTGAGGACCAGGGAGGAGAAAAAAGGAAAAGTATATTTTAATTTTGTGTTACCATTGCAAAGAGCATGCATCTTGGGTTACTACATAATTTTATCTCAGGCTTAACCTAACCTTCTAGACTATCAGCAAGAATGCTTCCCTGCTTTCAAACTTACGTTGTAACACAAATTTTCTTGCAAACAATTTTGGTTTAACCAATTAGATAAGTCTACAATAGAATATTTAGTAACTTTATTTCTATGGGGTTTTTCCACTGCAGAAGTGTTACTAGAAATAAAAGAAAAAAATAATGCCAGTACTCATTAGTACTGAGTGAAAATCTTGTTTTCATTATTTTAAGAATCAATGTAAAAAGAAGGTTAGCCATTTTTTATCACCTGAAAACAAGTTACTTAAGTGTCAGAAGGAGAAATTAACGCAGACACAAATTATTTTGGCTGTTGCACTAGAAAAAGTGACGGTATATTCTCAATAGTCCTATTTAATTATATGGTTTTCAATAACTTCATCTAGGAAGTAAAAATACCCAAAAGGTGTTCAGATGCTAACAAGAGCTTTGATTCTGCATAAAATTACATAAAAGCATAATTCTTTTTATTGTGCCAATTTGTTTTTTCATAAGAAACAAAAAGTAGGAATATTAAGTAGAAATATTGAATTCTTCTATGAAATAGCAATAAGAATGGAGAGACATATAAATATGTTTCTTCCTCATATTTATATCTTTATCTTTAAGATAATTTTTAAAACTCTGATTTTTAATTAATACTTTTTCTTTGTTTGGGGAGGGGGGGGTGATTATTATATTTTGCAGAGAATAGTAGCTTCGATGCCTGTTTTTTTGCCCTGCACCCAGAGTATCCTGTTTTTTTCACTCCAGGCTTATAACTTACAGTGTAATCCTTACAATGGGTTTGGTGTTAGAATTCACAACGTAGAATGGATTGTTTATAGAAGTCCTTGAAATTTTTAGCTGAAATCCAAAAAATAGCTAAGAGATAAATTTCTGTATAGTTGTACCTCATTAGTAAGCTACTATTTCAGTTCAGTGAGATCGAAAATAAGTAAAATAGAATATTTTAATTCAGTCTAAAAAATAAGTATTTCATCTTGATTTTCCTGATGGAAATTCATAACAAGTTGTCAAAAAAAACCCACCCAAAACACCCAACCCAGGAAAATCCTTCCAACACATTTCTAATCAGGTCATATTAAAGCATGTACTTGTTATTAAAGCACAGGATTAGCTGTGTTAATTCTTCATGTGGTACACTGTTTTATAATCTGCTTGCGGTTTAAATTTATAATAAAGGTTTTGAACCTTTGTCCTGTAGGTTTTGTCAGGTCCATGTATCTCACCATAATGCAGCAATGGGAGTCTAATGAGAGTAGAGAATTTTAATTCTGTTGTGCACCACAGTCTAGGGAATATGTCTTATTCCACGTTAATGGTTGTTCAGCACATTCTGCAGAAATTTATTGTTAGAGATGCACAGATGAGTACACCTGCAAGTAGTGGCACACCTCACAGTAATCTTAATTTGATGCTAAAACTACCATGACAAAAGGACTCCAAAGGTATTCTTGTAAATAGCCCATCAAGTTGGCAAAGAAAAAATCGTCTTCCCCAGTTCATTCTGTGGATCACAAATTCTCAGGTTAGTCTCATGGATTTTCTGGCTGGAAAGCAATGCAAGCAGTTCTGTGAGGAACCTGATGCCATTCCTAATGCAGGACATTGAGGTCTAAAATTGTTCAAAATATAAATTTGTTTACAGTTACAGGAGAAAAGGCCATTTGGCACAAGAAGCACTTTAAAGTTTATTAATCTCAGCCTCCCCCCTAATTCTTCTCTGCATCCTTCAATTAATTCCACGTACAAACAACCAGTTGTCTTGAACTCACTTATTATATTGCTTTAATGGCTTTATGGAGTCACTTTGCATGTATTAACTGAAGAGAGTAAGTGTGAACACTTTAAGAATGGCATGATGTTTTGGCCATAGAAAGCTGTTATTTTAATGGAAGTCTTGTGGTTATAGCCACATGAATCACAGTCACAGTGCAGTGATACCTTTTAAACAAACAAATGTATCTTGATCTCCTGGCTGTAGGATAGACTGATGCTTTTTTACAATTTTTTTTACTACAAAGATTGCACTTCATCCCAGCTGAAATAATCTCTATCTACAACATGAGAACCCTTAGTTAGAAGCTTATTAATTGATTATCTCACTTAATTAGAGTATGATTACTGTTGTACGGCTTCAAATTAATTCTGAACTACTTGAATTTAGAAAAAAAAATACACACAGATTGCATCTATTGCAATTTTGAATACAAATATAATAGCAAGAGATATGA
>JAOXJM010000004.1:5838400-5850028 GCA_026413425.1 Tringa solitaria
GGTTGGACTCGATGATGCCAAGGGTCTTTTCCAACCTGAATGATTCTATGATTCTATGAAAAGCACTGGGGAGTTAGACAAGTGCAGTCCCATTCCTAACTTTCCCTTATATAATGTATATGTTATGACTTTCAATGTCCATGGGGTAATACCACAGACATGACTAAACATTGTACATAACTTTCCATGAAGGGAAGAAGGAGATAGTCATAAAGTCTTAGATTAAATCAAATAAAGCCTTTTAATGAGCTGTTTTCTGTGGCTTGTCATGGTGCAGTTAGAAAAGTTCCTGTGCAATAGATGACCTCTAAAGACACAGCTTTTTTCACCTGTGTGAAATTTAATTAGTAGGTGTCATCAGTAATCATAGAGTAAAGTGGCTCTTGATTACATGTAGCTTGTGTACTCCAAAAGCAGGAAAAGTGTTCTGTAACCTAGGACTTTACAAAGACAGCCTTCAATGCCTCTTTCCTGACAATGACAAAACATTTTAAGTTCTTTGTGGGATTTTTGCCTTTTTTTTTTCCTTCCATCTGAGAACAGCAAGAAGATGCCTTTAGAGAGAAACAAAAGCCCAACATGAGAAAAATTATGAGGATTCTCATGAGAATGGTGGTTAGTATAGAGAATGAATGTTGGTTTAGACTTTGGGGCAGGGAAGTCAGACTTCCATATGTATATGAAAAAATTTTTTAGCGATTTAAGGCTGTTTTGGAAAAAACTATTATTCAAACTAGAATATTGGGAGAAGCAGGAGAAAAAGAATTAGGCCTTGGTCACTAGAGATGGGGTTTTGCTTGACAGTCTCTTTGAGCATAAGAAGTTGCCTCTGAGGAGATGCAGCAATCCACATTTCTGGGAAATTGGCAGGAGCAGAATTTGCAGAGTAGACACTGCTGCAGCATCTGAGAAGAAAGCCTGGACTAATGTGAAAAAAAGCACCCCAAACTTTTGCTTAACATCGATGAAATCCTGGTGTTTAGGGAAGCATAGAATTGTGTCTTATTGAGCAGACTAGGTAGGTAGGTCTATGAGTCCACAGAATATAAAATTACCTTGAAAACTTCTAAAAATACATTAATTTACCATATCAATGAAGAAGTAGACAGAGATTTGCCTGTCAACTTCTGGCTTTGAAGTATAATATCATTCTAAATAGGATGTGTTTCCATTCATTATTTAATTAAAATTAAAATTGAATAGAAGATTGATAAAATAATAAAAACAGAAAAAAAGTTTAATAAGGATTGCACAGGAAAGAGTTCAGAAGCCTGTATTGCTCCTTCTCTAACTGTATTTGTTTTCTTTGACCTATTTCTCAGCAAATGCTCTGCTCCTGAACAGTTTTGCTGGAGAGGATGGCTGAACTGCAAGAGGTATTTCTTAAATAAAACCCTTTAAATACTTATTAATATGACCCAGCGACCGGGACCTGAAAGAGTAGGTTCATTGCTCTTTTTGTTACAGTGTTAGACATACTTCAATAATTTTGAATCATATTCTAAGCTGATGGATAAGTAAACAATATGAGAATTAGTCCTATAAAGCCTAAAGAATGTTTCCAGCAGCTGGAGTACAACAGCTATTGCTGCTTTTTCCTTTTTCTATCACAGTCACTCTTATAATTTGTTGGCAAGGACCGAGGTAAGTACATTGCAGCCAACATCCTCCCCGTAGGCATTGAGCAGTTTACCTGAATGATGTACATTTCTTCTGCCAGCTTAAGGCCTTGAGCCTCAGAGTATTTTTTCTTAATGTTTGGTTTCTTGCACAAAAACGCAATACATTCGCAGCTGCACCAGAAAGCTGTCTCCCCTGCAGCTGGGGCCAAGAAATAACAGCTGGGAGAAGTGGGACCTATTGTAAACAATTATGCAAGGGGATCGCATTATTTAAAACCTTCATCCCCTCCACCCAGATGCACAGCCATCAGAAAATAATGAAATGCCTTCCTACCAAAGAAAAACATATCTTGCAACCTGATTAAGCAGATGAGGTGGTTTAGTAACAGGTTGCAGTGATATAGAATCATAGAATCATAGAATGTGTTGGGTTGGAAGGCACTTTTAAAGGTCATCTAGTCCAACCCCCCAGCAGTAAGCAGGGTTGTCTTTAAGTAGATCAGATTGCTCAGGCCCTTATCAAGCCTGACCTTGAATGTCTCCCTGGCACCAATACGTGTCATAAAGCTGGATGTGTGCTCCACATATTTGGAATTGCAAGTAGTTGTTTCTGTGTGCTTTCCTACTCTACTGTTTGCAGTATACTTATTATAGTTCTTTAAGCATTCACATGCCTATTAAGAATGCAGTAATTATAATGTTTCCAGTTTCAAAGAAGCATATGGCAGTTGTGTAGTTTTGTTTCTGCAGATTAAATATATATTATAATTATATATATTATTTGCCTGGTTTATTTTTTAAAACATGTAAGCTTTATCTAGCATACTATTCAACAGGTTCTTATTTATGAATGGAGGGGAAAAACATAAAAGATTTAAAGAAAAAAAGTACAGTGAATGGCTGCTAAAAATACTCATAAAAATGCTCCATACATAAAAAAATAAAAATGAAAGAAAAGCATAATAACAATAGTTGTAATAGGCAATAGGCATTGTACTATTTCCCTCGGTTTGGGAACTGATTGAATAATTATCAGATAAATGCTCAATGTAGTACATAATGGAAATTGTATTTGTATTTGAAAAAGATTTGCTGTTGGAAAGGTTTCTGAGTGGAAGAAATAATTGCCTAAAACTACAGTGACGTAGTACAAGGTCACCAACGTGAGTATTTCTGGTGTAAGGGATAAATCTTCAAAGAGATATGCTAGATGGAGAAGTGTAACAGTTATGAAATTTAAGTCTTTACCCATTGCTATAGTCTCAGAATATCTTTAAGACTTTGTCATGGTTTGGGCTGTCTTTTTGCCTGTTTGTCATGCAGGATACAGTTTTTGAGCAGTGACAGTTTCCGTCACAAAAATATTGGTGCAGGCATAAGAAGTACTGTGGAAGATGATGTGAAATGAAAGAAAGCAAAAGACAAAGCTATTCGAAGTACTAAAATTCCAAAGCAATATTGAATGATGACAAAGGAAATTACATAGTGGTCTTGAGGCCTGAATATCCTTTGACTAGCCAAGTGTCTATGTTGAGTAGCATATCAATTTTCTCTCCCACAAAGAGAGAGGTGGTAAGTGTGGTTTAAGTTCCTGACTAGAAAAAAATCTCTTTTAAAACCTTTTGAAGAAAAATAAGTGGAAGAACCCCTAATTCATAATGAATCATCCAATAGCTCAGCAATTAGGTCATCTAAGTGGGATAGGTGAGGCCAGTTCAGACCAAAGATTTGAACTACAGGTCCCTGTATATGTAACATATATTGGACCCAGGAAATATTTTACACTGCCTGCTTTATTACCCTCTTAAAAAAAAATAAAATTTAAACACATTTTTAAGGGCTCTTGGTTTAAAGTCTCAATCAGCTCTAATTTTAACCTGAAGCAATTCCATTATCTTCTGCAGCATGAGTGCATGAAAAGTATTAATTTCTTTTTACCATTCCTCAGGATAAGCTTGTCTTCAAAGTGTCTCATATCCCGGCAGAAGAAATGTTTCATCTAATCAGCTCTTCTTTGACATCTCTGTTCCTTTTAATTCCTTTCCCTAAATTAGGATTCCTCTGGCAACACAGACTGCTGTGATTCTGGCTGGCCTCTTACATTACATCCACTCTACCTGGGTGAGTAGAGCAAAGAGCAAGTTACTCTTGGACTCACTACATCATTCTAAAATACTGGTCTTATCAGCTTAATGCTGCAATAATTGTTCTTTTTTCCTGTTTGCAGCATGACATTCCTCTAACTGTGGGACAATCCCCTTATCTGTCATCCCATTCTTCTGAAAATGCTGCTGTTAGAATATGAGTTATCTCTACTTCATGGAGTCTGTCATTCAGACGTTACCAGCTGCCATCCAGGTAGGTCAATGATTTATAACATGTTTAACTCCAATCCTTTCTTTTCCTTCATAAGTTGCAAGGTCGCCTCAAACCCTGGAAAAGGCCTATGGAGCGGTGGAGAGATAAATGAGCAAGGAAACTGTGCATTCACTGTTGCTATAGGCTGGTTGTTCCAAGCAGAATGCTATCTAAAGTACTAATAATGTATAATAAAAAGGCAGGGCAATTGAGCAAAATCCTGCACTGGTCAGTCAGATCCTTCTCTGCCAGGAGTTTTATCTCTGATCCAAGAAAATGCCATTTCAGCTGAGTACCATTTTGCTCTCATTCTGCCCAGAGCCCCACAGTTCAGAAAGCAGCTCTCCACAGCTTTTCTGGCTCTTCCCTGGACTCTCAGGTTAAAGCCGACATGCTATAATTTCTAATCTAACAAGGAAGCCAAACATCAGCCTGTTATCACTGTACAGAGGAATTCATTAGAAGTATGCCACTTTTTGTCTGGGTTTCAGGGACGTATTATTAAGTAAAGCTGTATTGACCGATGAGGTATGTATATTTGTGACATTTTCAGCTTCAGTGCTCCATTCTGTACTGGAGATTGCAGGGTTTTTTTGAACGTTAGTACCTGTTCTGGAAAGATGAGAGTTGTGAACTGGCAAATTTTCCATCAAACTATTTTCTCAAAACTATCGAGAGTAGGTTAATCTACAAAGGACAGAAGATCTTAACAAAGCATGGTATCTCAGCAGCACAATAGGGAATGAAATTCATTGTGACAGCTGCAAGGTAAGGCATACTGGAAGGAACAATTGATACATTGATGGGGTCTAAATTAACTGTAAGTACTCAGGGAAAAATGTCCTGGCTATCATTGTGAACAGCTCAGTGAAAATCTTTGCCCGGTGTTCAGTAATGATTAAGAACCAAACAAGATGTTACAATACAATGAGAGAATAGAGAATACTTCTGAAAACTCTGTAAAGCCATTCAGTAAATCAGTGTGTGAGCTCACCTTGAACCATGTGCTCAATTTTATCACTCCATCGTGAAAGGAATGTATCAGAAATAAAGAATAGGAGCTCTGAAAGTCTGTCTTTTTGGGGAGATTGTTGGGTCAGATTCATGCTTTGATTTATACCCTGTGCTGTCCCGTTGAAATCAAATGTTTCTCCAGGTTATAAATCACTACACAATATGACCTATTTAATTTAGGGAAGTTGTGCATGAAAGTGCTTATGAGGAAGATACACAAGCTGGTGAATGGCATGCTGCAGACAGAGAAGCTTTCATTTTCCTTGTTGAGCAACCTTTGCTCTGAAATGATCAATAATGCATAAAAGCAAATACAAGAGTATTATTTTTTCATATAGATAAGTATCTGATACTTGCTCCATTTGAAATATATCATCTTTCCCCAGATTTTCCTGCTTTGAAAATAATTTGAGGGTGCAGCAGTAGAGGAGGAAGGGTATTTAAACTTCCTTAGCAGATGTTAAGGACTGAGAAAGAGTATGACAAATTGATTCTGGAAAAATATGCCTCAAAATGAAGGGCAACTCAGAAAAAGACACAGAGAACTGCAGGTCAAGGACATTGACATCATTGATACAGAAGGCAAAGGTAAGGTCAGGGAGCAACAGAAAAAAAAACAAACACAACAACCCACGAACTGACAAACAGTGTCACTGAAGCACAATTTTAAGAAACTTGAGTCTTAGGCAACATCATATGCTAAAACGAGGAAAAGCTGCAAATTGCACCCACACCTGCATTGTGGCAGCAAAAAAACAATTGGTCACTGACACAGATCAGTCAGTTTCTTTGACTGGCTTTTTAACAGCCTCTGCAGCCTGCATTCACACTAATTTGTAGGTAGTGCAAGGTAGAATATTTGGGCACTAATTAGAAGTCTTTGTGTGCTTCTCTGTTTGAAATGTCTGAACTGAGTCAGAAGCTCTTGCTTCTGACTTGCAAGGCAGAATGAGCTGGTTATTAGTAATGAAAGCTGATCACAGAGGGAGATACTCAGACTGTGAATCTAATACATAACAGGCCGGAGAGCATGATTTCAGCAGGGCAGAAAAGGAACATTTCATTCTCTTGTTATATGCCTTGGCAGGGGAGAAAGCCCAAATGGAGCATGTCACAGAGACTCTAACTCTCTGTGCTGGACTGTGATTTACCAGAGAGGAGAGGTATGTCGGGGAGGGGGGAGAAAAAGATAAAAAATCCCTAAAGACTCATCTCTCCGGCTTTGGTTAATAGATGCTCTGACCCATTTATAATGATGGTTCACGTTCCTGTCTCCACTGAACCAAGGCAGAAAGGGGCAAGCTGTGGTACAAGCCTTGTCTTCCCACATCACTCCTTTTCTTTCCTGAGCTATCAGAATCTGAGTGATCCCATCTCCGAGAGTCTGTTGTTCTGATTGCCTTTGCATGGGTGCATGCAAGATAAGGAAATGTTTCCCATTCGTGTTGAAGGAAAAACCACAATAGGCACCGTTTTCACATTTAGTTTAGTATTGGGTAGCTTTAAGTAGAATTTAATAAGGCTGTACATTTTATTTTTCTCTTTGGTTTACTGCTTGGCTAAATTGTTGGATTTAAAGAGCAAATAATTCTATTTTGGGGTTGGAATAAAGACCATACATTTTCTCCTGCATTCCCCCTAGGTCTTAGCTGAACTATTTATTACAGTGACAGGTATATTCATCAACTGCGTGTGTGAACACATTTCATCCTGTGAGTTATGCGTGACAGTTGGTTATGGTCACTAGAGTCACACAGGCATGTGTCTCACTACTTGGATGACATACCCTCTGTAACTGCAAAGAGTGCCTGAACAATTCCCAGCAACTTTGGTTTGTTCAGGGGTCTTCAGGGAGCAAAAGGCAGTAGAAGAGAAGCCAGCTTCCAGAATTTAATTAGGGATGTAGGAAATAGTTTCCTTTTCTATTGCAGGACCATGATATTATATCTGTGTAAATGGCCTTGATTGTCAAGTAAGAATTTGCATAAACTTTATAAACATTAATGATGCATTCCCTTGAGATCTGCTGCAAAGGTGAAATAGCCCTTGTGGCATTCTTAAACAGTGTCCCTTACCAAAAATGATTGCACAACTGCATCTAGTGTGTATGCAGAAGACTATAGTTAGATATCGCTTGATAACTCTTGACAAATGGACAATTATGCACATTTCTCAAAGTAATTGGTATCTTCCTCAGTAAGGTCACAGAAGGTTGTGCAAGCTTTCTCTTAACTGTGTATCTCAACTTTTCTCACATAGTGTGAAGCACATTTTACATACACTTTTTCAATGTTCCTGAAATACTTTAAGTTTTCAGCAGTAGTTTTGGCAAGTCAACCAGAGAAATTTTGCATGACAATAATAATTGCTCCAGTTACTAAAACCAGGAGCAAGCTTGACAAAAATATGAATAACATCAACACCTCTGTACCTCTGTTTTGTCTCTCCTATTCTCTCTTCTTTGAAACATTTATAAAGAAAATATGACATCTTCGCATAAAGAAGGATTTTCTTAAGCAGTATTCTACTGTCTTCAATGTAAATGTAATTAGGATAAGCAAAAAATATTCATCAATTTTATTATAATGAACATAGCACTCAGACTGTGACAACAGAGCTCTTAAAGTGAAGTGTCTAGACAGCAAGCCATAGCAGGTGCAGACAATAAACCTGGTTGGGTTCACTTCACTATTTAAAATTCTTTATAGAATTGCTTTGTGAGTAAGATTTCAGGAGAAACAAGCAAAAGGTAAAAAAATCTCTGCTATAAAAGTTTCAACACAATTTCTAGAGAGGGCAAGCATAAAAGTTTACAGTTCCCATTATGGCTTTCTCTGAACCAGACAAACCCTTGAGATTACGGTAAGGCAGGCATGCCAGGGTTATAAATATATTTATAGGAAGCACTGGTGCAGTGAGTAAATGGGCTGATGCTTCCAGCACGCTTCCAGGAGTAATGACACATGGGCTCCACGGCTTCTCCAAGGGCAGGCATCCTGACTGGGGTGTCCCACCAACAGCAGGTAGCAATGAACTTTCAGCGGTCTCCAAGAGGGCCCTGAAGCAGGTATGTCATGCAGGCCGACTCCTGTTGCAGCAAATAACTACCCAGCCAAATACACTCTCTGTGTGAGTATGTAACCTACACATGTACCCATTTTGGTCCTCAGGTACAACCAATAAGCAATGAAGCCAGGAGCAAGTGGGAAGAGAGAAATTTTAACTGCTGTTGTGACTGTTATATGAGGCTACCACATGGAAAACTTAGTTAACTAATCTTATGATGGTGAGTGCTCTTTTTTCCTGATATCCTTAAAATAGCATCTTTCCCGCATATTAGTTTCCACATGGTAGGCGTTTAATTCAGACCAATCATTCTAGCTTAAAACTGGACTGTTTGCATGGTAAGGCTCCAGCTCCTTGCATTTAGGCTCCCTCTGAATCGCATTCAAGTTGTCCAGTGGATCTGAAACAGCGAGAAGAGGCCAGGGACTGTCCATGTTCCACTGTGAACCTGTGGCTGTGTCCTACAGCATCTCAGATTTTATTAGAAAGAAAGAAAAATTCACACTGTTACAGACCCAACGTAAATCTATTTATGCCATGAGTCTGGACAGAAACTGCCCAACAGCATTTGTTACTGTAATGGTTAAAGGAACATTCTGCTGCTTTACTTTAATGTACAGAAACGTGACTTTGTAGCACTTCATGAATTTCTGTTGTCTGTTGGTTTTAGCCAGCCATCATGCCATACTGGTGTCAGACTTCTATTGCTACCAGCACATTTTGATTTGATGCCTTTGATGCCCTTCTGTACTATCACTTGTTGCACTTATTGTCTTAACTGAGGCCAAGAGGTCCTCTGAGATCAAGTATGTCAGCTCAAGGTTTAAGCTCATTAGACAGCTGCCTAAATCTTAAGCAGACTGTCAGTGGAGTGGGAAAGAGTAAACTACCTCCTTTTTATAAGCCAGGGAAGACAGGGAATTAACTGTTCCAACACAAATAATATATTTCTTTTTCTTACTTGCTCAGTCTTTTCTGCTGTTACTGCTAATAGACAGATGGTAAGGAGTGGTAACGACTCACTCACAGACTCCTGCACCTTTTTTTTTCCTCCCCAAGCCATAGAACTAACTACGCTGCTACAATAAAATACAATTTTGCTTATACGCCTGAGAAAAACTGCAACTGCATGAGCTATAATATCATGCCTTTCTACCGCGCTAATGCATCCTGACTGAGGCCTTTTATCATACTCATAATAGGAATAAAAAAGAATAGTGGTATCACATAAGGGGAAAGCGCTTCGTGTAATGGTGATGTTTTTCAGCTGTTACCGTAAGCATCCAAGGTGAATGGTAGTGTGTTTGTACATACAAGGAGAAGTCTCGATACTGCAAAAACCTTCTGGGAGCTAATGTACTATAAGAATTTACTACTATCACTATGAATAACATTTTGCCTGCTTGGAGTCAAAGTGAGTGCTGTCTTGTTCAAGGCTGTATTAAGCTCCTTGGATATTTATTCCACTCAGGTAATCTCTCAATATCAAAATTTCCAGAGAGCTCCCTTATTAGAATAAATTGATTGCACTTGTGGACAAATTTTTTGTGTCCATTTCTTTCCTCTCTATAAGAAGACTCAATCAACAACTGAATTGTTAAAATAAATGTGGAATTATTATGGAAAAACACTTGCTTATTTGATCTATTATGCTTGGTCATGGTAAGGTCTGCATTGCTGTAGGATTTGAACAACTTATAATCTTGAAATTATTCTCCCCACAAACCTTTGAAATGCATTGATTTCTCACCCATTTTACAAATAAGGAAAAGGCAGGATGAGGTACTTAGAATTAAACAAATCAAACAATTAAACAAAAAAAATTGACACCATAAAATCTTTCCAAATCAGAAAGTAGTGTTGCTCAAGGTAAAGATTATTGAGTCTCATTTACCAAGACAGTTAGGTCAGTGTAATGTTGATGGTTGGACTAGATGATCTGAAAGGTTCCTTCCAACATAGACAATTCTATGATTCTTTGACTCTATTCTAAGGCTGTGATGTTCACATATCACATGTAGCATTTTCATGAAGAGTTTACTGCTGATAAAGAAGTAATTTTCAAAAGCATTAAGGAAATTAATGGGTTACTTTGAAGTGTTTCAGAATTATCAGAGTTAGAATAAAACTCAGCAGCTAGGCAAAATATGATGGAAACTTCTGGTACGCAGTAGTTTGTTTATAATTTGGTTTTTTTTTTAAACACAATTGATGCTAAAGTGAACATTTTTCTCTTAAAGTGTGGTGTAGAGTGAGCTGTGTGGTAAAATAGAAAAAATGATTTACCGGTTTCATCTGTTATCTTTTCATATTTTAAACTGGGTTGTTAACGATCAGCCACATAAATCTCAGATCACTATTGTTACTTCACTGGTTTGGGGTGAGGTACACAAGATAAAAAATGGCAGCTACTGTGGTATAATTTTAGCAGTTCGATATGTACTAGGTATGAATAACTTTTTACACGTGACCCTTCCTATCTGGGAAAAAAAACTTCGAGACAGGGGAGGTCAGCAAAAAGAAAGAAAAAAAAATCACGGGAGAGTCTTGTTTGCAAAATAAGAGCTGTAAGACAGGAAAACAGGGAAGAGACATTATATATGGAAAACTATATGTAGTTTTCAGATCCTCCAAATATCAATAAATCCTTAAGAGTCCAGTTTAAAATACACTGTGCTTGTGTGTAATCCTACCGCAGCAAAGGATTCTGAGACATCTTTGAGCCACTTCTCATCCATTATTTTCTTTTTTCCCCAGTCTTTCTCAGTGGACTGGGTTGGGTTTTTTTTGGTTGTTTTTTTTTTTCCCAGTGGTTGAAGAGATCTAGTTCTTAATTAGTATATCAGTGGGGATTTTGCAGGTGAAACTTTTGCAATTCACACATTTGTCTTCTTCAGGAAGGTTATTAGACTAGAGCACAGATCATTTGTCTCCTTTTGCAGGCTTCTGACAAACAGTTCCTTGCTCCCTATGGGAGTGTGGGAATTGTAATATAGGCAGAAAATTGCCCCTGCCTTGAGCGAGTCTCTGAGAGAACGAATACATTTGCAAACAATCTTAAAACAACAAGGCAAACTCCAATTTGCAACATTTAATAAAGCATGTGAAATTGTGGAGGAAAAAGAGAAAAGGAACCCCCTTTATTGGACATTAAAAAAAAATTATGGCTTAATCTTGAAATAATTTACCATTGCTGCTGACATTGCTGCACCCTTTCTGAAAACAGAACATTTGGGTCTTTCTCACCCTGAAGCGATGGAGGGTAGATAACAATTTATTTTCTTTTGTCTGGTCTTACAGCTGAAAAAATGTGGCTGCTTTACGCAGAGGGTCCTGCTGATAGGTACATTTCTCTTAAAAAAGGGTCACTAAACCAATGAGACATGATGCCTAAGAAAATTGTGCTTCTGGGATGCATCATCTCAGTTTACTGGATCTTGTCCTTTGGTATCTCAGGCATCTACCAGCTATTGCAATATCTTCTGTAACTTGAATCGAAGTTCTTTTTGCTGAAGTTCATTCAATTTAGTGTTATATTTCATCACAAAAATGGAGATAGGATTTATTA
>JAOXJM010000004.1:5850128-5862377 GCA_026413425.1 Tringa solitaria
AACTTGAATCGAAGTTCTTGTTGCTGAAGTTCATGCAATTTAGTGTTCTATTTCATCACAAAACTGGAGATAGGATTTATTAACAAACCTGCTTTGTAATAATTCAATGCCTACAAATAATTCAACATTACAAATCCCTAATTCCTAAGGAGGAATTGTCTTACTCTTGATGCTATATGTATATGTTTTAAATCCACTCTAACTCTGGGTTTCATAACGATTCTGCAGCCCTACACCTGTAAATGTTTACTGTTATTGTAAGAGTGAATTGTAGAATGATAGTTGTCCTGCAAAAGCAGGGTCAGATCACTTAGAGATGAGTAGTGTTTCAGAATTCTGCTTTTACCACAATATCTACTCAATTTTAAGTCAATTTATAATTATTTTTAGTAGTAGTAGCATTAATGACTAATGCAGCTTCATTCACACTTTTTGTGTTGCAACTTTACTGATGATCCCCAAAGAAATGTGTTTTCTTTCTACCTTCTAGTGTTGCTATCTACATGGCTAGGTTATGTTTTTTTCAGTATACCTTCCCTTCTTTCTCCATCCATCATTGTCTTCCTTACAGGCCATTCACTGTAAAAAACTGTAGGGCAATTACCACAACAGTGGGGTCTGAAAATGAATGGTAATGTAAGATAATGTAATGGAAAACTGCTTTATAGATAGCTCCATTATTTCCACCATCAGACAAATGCCTATATTTGACATAATAATCAATAGGCATCAGGCATTTAGAGCAGCGTGTTTTGTGCTGGTTAAACGTCTGGAAGGCAGTATCTTTTTCTTCATTAAATTATGCTGAAGGAACTTTTGGAGGAGAAGAAAGTCCATTGATACTCATTTGATGTATTGCATGGGGGTCCTTTATTTATTGCAGGTTGCCACGTTACCTTCTGCTTGGTCATTGAAATCACTTGACGTGAAGATTTTATCAGCTCTTGGAAGGTTGTTGACCATGCCATTTATTTCAGTAAACATTTATTCTGACATTTTTAGTCACAGCTGCATAAATGTTGTGATGATAATAGTAGAAAAAATTATCTCTTAAAGTGGCTACTGTTATTTTATTCCCTGGAGCAAACTGTCAGGATTCCTAAAGGTCTTATACTAAATTGCAAATCTAGCACCATTGTGTCTGTATTCTGATCTTAGTTGCTTGTGTTAGAAAGTGCAGTTCTGAGCAAATACGCGCTCAATTAAGGTTATGTTTTGGATTTTTTCATCTAAGAAAATCAGCTTTTGCAATTAGTTCGAAATTAAATCAAAACATTTCCAGTCCACTTTTCTGAAATACAGTCATAAAAAAAAATAAAATTCATCAATGTCTTATGTACTCTTGAGGCTTCTCATTACTGTTGGATTTTCTGTACACAGAAAGTTGAATATTGTTTGCCTGCTAAGGAAAAAAAAGCAGTTAATGATCCAATAACTCAAGTCTACCATCCTTCCATTAGCTACTGATCAGAAATGTTGGGACTCCTTAACATCAGTTCCTAAAGCTATAATTTAACTGATTCAAATTCAAAATGACTTTCAGCAAGCCCTAAATTAACACTTTGTGGGCTATTCCACAAGAAATACCTCTTTCCTTATATACATTTAACTCATGAGGAAGACGTGTTTTAAATCCTCTCTACCTGGCCAGCAGAAGAATGACAAGTAGGTTTACTGAGGGGTCATCTGACTTGCTTAGTCCTGAATTTTCCAGTTTACTCTCCAGTGTGCTGGCCATGACTGCAGCTACCACAGAAGAACATGATAAGACTTCATTTTGCGGGAAACTTCATTATTAGAGAGCCCATTTTTGAGACATGGCAAATTTCTATAGAATGCAAAATGGCAGGAATAGGAATCAGCAGTTCTCTTTTAGTGCAAATCTTGGGAGCATAATTTGAAGCCAGGAGATCACAGGAGTTTGTGCTTTACCCAGCATACACTTAAACCATGGTGGGGATGCTAAACTTCACATGAGTGCAAGGGGACCTTGTAGAAGAAATAGTTATTGACAAACTTTTAAATGAGCAAGCAAAGTGGACATGTTTAGAAAGCTCTGTCGTATATTGCAAAGATTTCAGTTAAGAGGGAAGTTACAAAATGTGGTTTGGGGCTGCCCTACCCTTTATCATTACATGATAAATGACCTGGTACTTGTTGTATTGCTCTCTCACCCTCTATCCCAACTGCCAAAGCTAAATCTCAAGACATGATTTATTTTATTTTTTTCCTGTTCAGTAAGACATCTTTCCAGGTATCTAAATAGGCACTGGCTATGTCCATATTGTGGGCAGATGTCCACATAGCTAAAACACCTAAGGTCATTCCTGTGAGATTGTGGGTTCAGAGGGAGCCCACTGTGTGTCCCTCTATCTTCTCAGTAAGCTGCTTCCACATTCGCTAGTTTAGCTACAGCAAAAGCTACAAAAATGCATTACTCTGAAATCGGGTAAGTTATACGGTCAAATATTAAGTTGCAGAAACAACAAAATTAGATGACATATGCGGTAATAAATCCTTTCACAAGATTTTGAATGAACTTTTACATGCTGTAGCTACTTCAGCAGCCTGAAGTGGCTCAGTTTGGTTCGTAAAGGCAGCATGGATATTCATTTAATAAATAATGAATAAAATAAATAAACCTGAGAATGAAAAATGAGAAACTAACAGTTTAATACATGCTTTTTTTCCCAGGATATTTTAACTTCTTCAATAAAACTTCATTAAGATAACATATCTACAAGTAGGTGCATACACAAATATAGACAAAGATTAAATTAAGATCCTTGCCAGTTTATTTACACCAGTTTCAACATAGGCTTATTCTCAGAATGATTATTCCTCTACACAGTAGCGATAACGAGCTAAGGTCTCCTGAATGCATGTTTTTTTAAATTGCATATAGTAAAGAATACGTGAAATCCCAGAATAAAGCTCAGCTCTAATTAGTATACTGCTTTTAGTGCTGATTTTATTTTCCTTTAGGTTACGACTTTCTAAACGTTCCAAACCAGATGCATCTCATGATTCCTTTTTCACTTACTAGCATGCGTATAGCTCTGTACAAGTCTCAGTTGGCACTTTCAGTCACTCCCCTTGATGCTTTCTTATTACATGCGTGCACACACACACACACACACACAACTCCGTGCTGATCTGACCAGGAAAATCAAACTCATTCCTTTCTTCCTCCTGCCAAATACCTGTTACCATTCCAGACAGCTTTGCTTTACATACTGCTACAAAATGAAGCATGTTTTTAATATTCTTGATCAATTGGCATTTCACGGAATAACATCATTCAATGCAAATTACAAGGATGTGCTCTTTTTCTAACAAAAGCTGCACAATACCTCCAACACTACAATTTTGATGAAAATGACAAGGTTTCTTTGCACCTTAGGGTGCCTTCTGATGCATGATAATGTGACAGTAGATGGAAAAGAATATAAAATTGTACTCCCTCAATAGCTAGGGTTTGGGTTTGCTTTTTATTTGAAGTTATCAACTGCAGATGTCCTTTTCTACTTCCTCTCCTTTAATGCACACCTCAGTCTAACTTCTTCCAGATACCTCTTGCTCTGCCCACCCAAATAACTCACGAGAGATGTAAAATTATGACTTCTGAGGAGGAAGTCCATTATTAGCTTGCTGAATGCAGGAAAAAATAAATGAATGTGCCTTGACAATTGCTTATTAAAAGTGGTCATATGATGGGATCATTGCTCCTATCCTCTCATAACACTCCAGCTGGCACTATCTTTACCTACAAAATAATATCCAAACTGCAGCAGCTACTGTATTTCTAATCAGCATGGCAATTCAACATCCTCCCTATTTCCCCTGGGACCAATTAAGAAAAACAACAAAAAGTGTAGTGACTTTAATTAGCCAATTATTTATCATGTTTTTATAATTAGCTTTCTCAGTAACTACACACACCCCCCATTACAACTATGATGATGGAGTAAATTAAGCTACAGATATTGACCATATTTAATAAACAATTCCAAAGCAAACTGGATTTAACCAAAATCTAGTGGGTCAATGGATGTGACTGCAGGTTAGTTTAGCCTTACAGCAGTTTGAGCTGGCCTTCATTGAAACCAGAGCTATCAATTTGAAACTGTCTCTATGAATTAAAATACGCCAACAAACTCTCAGGACACAGTATAAAAATCACAATTGATTTTAGAAATCCTAGTAGTAAATGTAGAAATGCAGGATGAAAAGAAATTCCTTTAAGGAAAGAGGACTCTAATGTGTGTTAAACAGCAGATTATTATATTTGTTGATATCTTTTGTCTAATATTAAAGCAAGATCATTGATTACTGAACATTGCAGAGAAGGAAGAAGAAGAAATAGAATATCTCTGAGGAGTCTTAATGAGTTCTTCCTCTTCCCTTCCCTTCAGTTGTAGCTCCTCTCATTCCAGACAACCTTCATTAATTTTGTATAGAAATCTGGTATCAAAACTCACACACGTTCATATTTGTATGTGAAAATTGTACAGCCAACACTGAGGTATACTAATCAGCCAGTAGTCATGTACATGCAAATATAATACTGACTAATATTGATCAAAGTCACAAAGGATCTCATGCAAATGCACATTTTCTCTCAGACACTGATAAGCATTTGAAAGAAATTAGATAGCAGATCTTATCTTTCAGCAAATATGAAAATGCAAACTGATGCAAGTTGTTTGCTCCTGACCTAGGAATGTGATGGCCAATTGTCTAACTTATAGTCAGAACTGTGCTTAATTGTATAGGCTCTTCACAAGGATTGCATTTGAAATATCCGTTGCATCAGTATAAAAATCAGAATGAACATATGTTTCTCAAAACACTTCAATCAGTGCTTATTTCCACAGCTAGCATCTCTGTCTACCAAAGCATGAAGCCTAGAATATATTAGCAAAATATTAATTATGGATTAAAATCATCAAACATATTTCAATACTTAGCTGTCACCAAAGTGGTAATAAGTGTCATACTCTAAGAAAAATCATTGTGTAGCAATGCTTGAGGCGTAAACGTGATAAGACTGTTCCATTATTTCTTAAGGAAAATTACTAAAATTAATGATATAAATCATGTTATGTGGAAACCAGCAGAATACAATATACTAATAGATCAATTGTTCTACTGCTAATTGGAAGAGTATAAGTGTAATACAATACCAAAGCTAACTAAATTCCTCTGCATCACTATTAAAATAAAATTCGATGTCATGTTCTAATTCCATAGTGTATATATATAAATCATAACCCACAAACTTATTTTCACTGCAAATAAAATCAAAATAGAAAATAAAATTATTGTTTTCTGATGCACAATATTTAAAATTCACATGTGCTGGAGGTGCCTAAATTTGTCTGCTGCTTCCTGGCCACGCTGAGCATCTCTAAATATGCAGAAACCAGACCTTGAACAAGCTGCTGCATTTTCAATAGGATGGAAGTTATAATCAGTTCTTAGGTCTGCCCAGTTTAAACAATATTAATAACAATAACAATAATAATAATAACAATAATAACAACAACAACCACTTAATGCCCACTAACATCTTAACATATACATTTTTCTGAAAATAAGCCTGCTTTTCCAGCCTTAACAGGAAATAAATTGTCCAGTGTGTTTTAATGTGTTATTGCGACCGGGGTGGGTTGACCCTCCCTGGCAGCTAAGGCTCCTCCCAGCCGGTCACTATCTCCCTCCATGTCAGAATGGTGAAAGTGAGAAGAAGCCTTGTGGGTTGAGATAAAGACACTTTAATGGGCAAAGCAAAGCCACACGCTCAAGCAAAGCTAAAAGTGGAACTCATTCACCCCTTCCCATTGGCAGGCAGATGATTTTCTGGGAAAGCAGGACTTCATGGTGCGTAAGAGTCACTTGGGAAGGCAAATGACATAACTATCAATGTGTTCCCCGTTTCCTCCTCCCTTCCCTGACCTTTTACTGCTGAGCGCGACTGCACGTGGTGGGGAATATCCCTTTGGTCAGTCGGTGTCTGCTGATCCAGCTATGTCCCCTCCCACCCTCTTGCCCATCCCTTGCCTATTCACAGAGTGGGTAAAAGCAAAAGTGTGGGGGCAGAGTGGGTAAAAGCAAAGCAAAAGGAAAAAAAAAAAAAAAGGTTGACTGTGTTAGTATGCTCAGCAATCAGCAAAACATTGATGTGTCATCAGTGCTGTTTTAGCCACAGATGCAAAGCACACCATTGTAGGGGTTGCTACAAAGAAAATTAAATCCATCCCAGCCAGATTCAGGGTATAAACATCTTACCTATTAAAACAATACAGATGGATGGTAAAGATTTTTTTTTCTAAGCATCCCATGAGTTTCCATGAATCCTGAAGAGACTTCCCAATAACCAACCAGAAAGGTTTATTTCAGTAATAAGTGTTTTCATGCAACTTATATGAAAAGCTTTTAACAATCTACATTCATCTAACCTGGATATAAACTCTAAATTGCTAGTGGCGGTTTATTGGCATATGAGAAAGAAATCTCTGGGAAAGAAATCACAGGGAAAGAAATCACAGTAGCTGATACAAATTTAGGTTTTTCCTTTCTGGCAAAGAGCTGTTAAAAATACTTTATTAAGTGTGCTTGAACAGTGTAGTATAACAATCTCCCAGAACCACTGCACATTATCCTCTCTGTTCCCCATTGCCTTAAAACAGCAATTAGAAGTTGATGAGAAATATCAAGGAACAATAAGAGTTAAACATCAATTAGAAATCCATGCAGCTAGGAAGATTAAATATTTATTAAAATAACAACCTTTCAAATAATAGTTCAAACTTCATTACTCTATTAAGTTCTTGAGCTTCTATTTTCTGCCTCACTTCACTGTAATTGCAAACTGCAATAGTGACAGTGAATGTTTCACACTAAAGTACATAAAAAACATAAAGCTTTTACATTACAGTGCCAGTGGTTGATATTTTGTAAGGAGATCTGAACTGTATTATTTATTATTTGCCTGCATATTTCTGAAATTCTTTTCTAGTGTAAAAAGACAAAAATATCCCATTTAGTTACATTTTACTGGAACTTACAGCATGCATCCATAACCTTCTCCTTGCAGTCCGATGGACAAGAGGCCATAGGACTTGTGATGTTCCTCTTCAGTAGCAGACCTGGAGGAAAAGAGAAATTGGGAATCTGGATGTGAGGTAAGAAATGCTTTTGCAGCAAAAACAGGGCTTCTTTTTGGAATCCAGTGCAAAAAAAGGGAAAGTTTCTGTAAGAAGATGTGGCCATTAAAGGTCACAGTGGAAATGTCACGTGATAGTAGAGCAGCAACTCTGCTTTCTGTCCATGTCTGCCTTGGTGACATTCAAAAAGTGTGCAACCAGTGTTGCTCAAACACATAACCCAAAGGCCTATTCTGACTCATTTAAAACTGTAATTTAAACCAAAACCTGATGGAATTAAAGGACATTAGATCCAAGTTTTGGCATCTATAAACATGAAGGGTGAAAAAAAATTAATTAGCATAGAACCAAAAGGGAAAAAAAGGGAGCATCTTTACTTTGAATGTCACACACAAAATGTTCGGAAATCACACAGGCCGTAATATTTAAAATTTAAATAGGAAAACATTCTTCATTGGGGAAAAAGTACAACCACTGGATTTAGGCTAACATCGTCACCTTGTAATCAGACTGCTTAGCGCTAGATTAAATGGCTCATTGGGTGACACACAAAGGGTTTATGCAGTCACCAGACTGCATTGACTGGGAGAAGCCTTCAGCACGCACCGAGATAGCACCTCAAACTCATGGCTCTTGAGCTAGAGCAAAGCTCTTTAGGACTATGTCAGCAAGCTACATGGAGACCACAAATCCTTCTCCACATACATCTAATTTGGGTTTGGCATGTTGACATGGATATACAAAGTGGCATTTTTTGTCTTGACACTTTTATTTCTATATATGTTATTAAGGGGTGTTAAGATCAGCCACCTCCTCCAGCCGCTCTGGCCCAGGACCCCTCCTGGATCCCAGTATATACCAGTACCACCCAGTACAGTCCATCCACAGGACTCACACCACACACCAGCCTATCAATCTGAACAGCAGTCCTTTCTGTCTTGCTGCCTGGAGCTGACCGTCTTGCTATAAAGCACACAATTAAGAGAATTTTTCCTTTACTGCAAATAATTTAAAACATAAATGGGATTAAGGTTTTGATGCTTATTTTACTGAAGAAATAGCTTGTTGAAATATGTCTTGAATTTTTAAAAGAAAAAAAAATTCAATGCATTTTATTTTAAATAATGGGGAAAGAGGCCCTTGGCTCTTGCTGTATTTCTCCTTAGTCCTTCATTCTTCCCCCTTGTGGGTAAAAAAGAAAGAGATGGAAGAGCCGAACACACTGAAAATTATTATGTCATCAAAACAAGCTTTATTTTGTTTAATAAAAAATAAGTAAAACTGCTGTTTAAGCTAATCATTGGAAGAAGTAGGTGGTAAGTCTAAATGCTTTTAACATGTGAAAATGCACAGCTGTTCAAAATGTTATCCTGGTGTTAAGTTGCTGTAATGCTCCTCTGTAAAGATTTCTTATAAACAATGGGAGCAGCGCCAGAGCTATGATCTACATAAGCCACATAGCAGGGCAGGTCTGTGGTAGTATTTATTTCCACAGCAGTTACTGATGGAAAAGCCACAAGAGGTACTTCAGCTGATACCCACAATCCCAAAACCAAGAATAAATGTGAATCCTGTTGTCAATGGATATAGTTTGTAGACTTTATGCATACCCCACCTGCAGAAATGTCAACTAACTGCTGTTCAGCAGCCTCCCAGAAAGTTTCTAAGGGAAGCTCTCATCTGGATGAAAGAAGGAAATTTTGCAGTAATGATTTGGCTTAATCTTTGTATCATTGATCCCATAAGGCCAGCTCATTCACCCACATACACAAAAGACAGCACTATTGACAGAGTATTCGTTTTTTTTTCTGGAGTGTGTAGAAGTTGAATAGAAATTGCTACTTTATTCTTTCACCTATTAAGAATGCTTTCAGTGCTTGTAAACGGCATTAGTAGAGGGCAACGAGTGATACTGGTACATTAGGTGATCAGAAATGTGCATAGACATTCTCACCTCTGCTGATTTTCATTCTTCAATTCTTCAGTGCAATGTTTCCTTTCTCCTCCTCTCCCCTTCGCCCCCCCACCCAAAAAAAAAAAAGAGAAAAAGCAACGGATATTGAATCTTAGTCTATAAGCAGCATGATGTCATAAAGCGACTAAATTAAGAAGCATTTGTGGCAACTTTGGGTCTTTTATGACAAACAAACAATACCTTAAAAAGTAGATTTAGAAAAAGGGAAACTATTTATGTAAGTATAAAGAAGTCTAATGGATTTAGCTTAAAGAACTTTCACGCTTCAAGTCTTTTTGCTTTTCATGCCCCAAAATTCTATCTCTGATCTTTAAAACCCACTGATCTTGCTAGATCTATACCTTAGGGAAAACATGCTAATCAACCTGCTTATGCTTCCCCATGTTCTGAACTTATTTCCCTCTGTCGGTTCCATGCATGATTATAATTCAATGACAAGAGAAACAATTTAAAACTTCAATTATGAAAGCATTTCTTTGTTAATTCCCTCCCGGCTAAATGACTTCCTCTCACACTAGGAATTTAAACATCTGACAGCATGACTGAGCTTCAAGCTTCAATTTACATCCACAAAATCCTGCTTTTCTAGCCGCCTTTCGGTCTAGTTGGATTTTTTACTGATTTGCTCCCTCTTTTGCTTATAGATTCATGGATACCTGAGATAATCAGCCTGCAGCCAACATTTGCACCTAGGTTGGATCTCTGATTCTTTATTTTAATTGACGTTATGTTGTGTGTATTTCATTAACTTGGCAGATGGAGAATATAAACCTTTTTGGGGGTTGTTCCTTTGGGCATCATCTGGCTAGCCTGGCTGGCAAGACCAAGACAGACCAGAGCAGTACAGTACAATGCAACTGGAAGGACTAGACAATAAAAGTAAGTTACATTTTGTGAAATAAAATATTACAAAGCAGCTTATACTGTCCTTATCAATAGTGCAACATTGCAATGAGAAAATCAGAAGGTAGAACACAAGGGGGAATGAAAGGTTATCTAATTGTTACCTTCATGTGGGTAAAATTATTGGCCATGATGATGGTGCTGTAGTTCAAATACAGGATAAAAAGTACGGGGAGACGACTGGGTAACTTTTTTTCTTTGTTTTTCCTCTAAGATCATACCCCAAATAGCCATAAGAGAGAACAGAGAACACCACAACTCAAACACAAGTGCTAACAAAATAAGAAATAAAAATTACCCTCATTCATTTACTCAATTATGGCAGTGTTGTGAGTGGATACTAATGCATGACTTGCAACAAATACAAAATTTACATGCTTTCTCCTAAGAATATTTAACTGTGATTTAATGTCATTTGTTTAAAAGTCTAATGAGACTGACATTTGAAGCAGGTTCCTGCCATATCTATTGCTTCTGGCTTCCCTGAGATAAAATAAATTGTGGCAGGTGACTCATAAAATGAGTTGACCTGCCAGGGCAGAACAGATACTCTGAAATGTCCGTGTGGAATCATGTTATTTTTGAAATTTATCAGATATAGTAGCAAGTTGTTCACTACTGCTTGATTTGGGACAAGGACAAGACATGAAAAAGACATGGAGTGAGGCTCCTGTGTGGAGACGATGGGGTACAGGGGAAAGAGGAGGGACAGGAGAGCCACTGCAGGTGTGGCTGAGAGGGGAGCAGTGGTGGGGAACTGGGCATAATGCAGAGTCCCTGCAGGCAGAGGACATGGTAGTAGCTGAGATCAGAAAACGCTAGAAGAGGGCTGTAGAAACCAGTTGGAAGGTGGCTTTGATTTCCACAGTTAACGAAACCATACTAGATAAGAGGACCTTCAATATGAGCTTAGAGGATAGAAAACTTTGTCAGAGTTTACAAGCTCAGAACCACATTAAGCTTTGTATACAGTTCGGCCCAAGGCTTAAATACTTGTATGATTACATATTGGGGTTAGAGTTCCCAGTGAAGTAATGTTGTGTATCTGACAGCATTTATATTGATTTTATTACTGGATAGCTGCACTATGACAACTGATGGATTGTAGGGAACACACTTCATTAACTCTGTATGCCTGTCTCTTGCAAGTAGACTTCTTTAATCTGCTCACTTTCTAACACTCCATTCAATAATTTCTCTCAAAAGCATGTGTGTCTGGTTGGTACTTTAACAGTCTGTCCAAATGGGGAAATCAATGGTATTAAATACTCATGGACAGGGATGTAAATAAGCAGCTATAAATTTACATCTATATATTTTAAAGTACTTTTGATCCAATGATACAGTATGGGAGCCTGCACTTTTTGTGCTGATGATTGTTCTTCCAATCTCTATGGCTATTTTGAAAAACTTATGACTTTCTTCACTATTTTAGTAATATATTTACTTGTAGTTTGCTTGGAGAGAAGAAGAAAAGCAAGCAATTGAAGGGGAAAAAGGATTTACATTTAAGGAACTTGAAGTTACATTCTGCACATTGTCAGATCAGTTGTAACCAAACTTTAAACCAAAGAAATTAGCAGCAGAGATGATAAATTAATAATCCAACTAATTGGCAACATTATCTTGTTTCTCCAGGCATTGCCAAGACACTGGGAAAAGTTTCAAACTAGGGGCACCTGGTGATGAAACAGACCTGAGTAATTTTATATTTCTGGTGTATATGTTTTTGCTATTTGAAACACATGCATTTAATTGCTTCAAACAGTGGGACTCCAACATTATTCTGATGACTACTGAACTGTTAAATTGATCAGAGCACTGAGAATATGTATATGTTTTTAAATCAACCTACTGGCAAATTTCCTTTGCCTTAATGCTTTCCCATTACCCTTAATTAAATCCTTTTCTTATTCATTGCCTTCTAAATTATATCACTAACCCCTCTCTTTCCCATCTTGGTAGCATCTCTAAAATTTACAAAAATTAATCGCTCTTCAAGCTTTTAAACACTTTGGGCAAAAGTCACTGCACATAATTTCATTGGGAACAGATGGAGCTGCACCAGGAATGAATTTGGCTGCTAGGAATTACTGAGCAACCTGAGGAGTAAACTGTTTAGCACAAATACAGGCTGGGCAGAGAACGGGTTGAGAGCAGCCCTGAGGAGAAGGACTTGGGGGTGTTGGTGGATGAGAAGCT
>JAOXJM010000004.1:5872403-5886752 GCA_026413425.1 Tringa solitaria
GATGATCTTGAAGGTCCCTTCCAACCTAGAAGATTCTGTGATTCTGTGATAATAACAAAAACTTTCATTCAACATTCTGAGATAACCACTAGAACAATTTCTGAAAAGGATTCCCCACCACCACCAGTATTGTCTCTGATAAAATTTATATGTAGTAGGAATGAATACAGCTAAAATTTCTGAGTCAATTGGGACTACTCTATTAAACATATGTGAGATTTTCTGAAGTTATATCATCTAATCAATTTTCTGTAAGCCAGACAGATGTGTTTTTCGGTCTCTATAAAATAATTATGAACTTTACATTTGTCTTTAGTTATTTCAGGAGTCTTTAGAATATTTCAGGAGTTCTTATTTGCTATTTTAGCCAACTAGTTTGACTTGCAGTAGGGTTTTAACTGATGCATAAATCACACAAACTGAAACACAGGAAATTCCACTTAAACATAAAAGTTCTTTTTTGTGAGGGTGATCAAATCCTTCAGCAGGTTGGCCAGAGGGCTTATGTAGTCTCCATCCTTGAGGATACCCACCCAGCTGGACACAGTCCTGGGTAACTTGCTCTAGCTGGCCCTTTATGAGGAGACGAATTGGACCAGGTGATCTTCAGAGGTGCCTTCCAACCTGAGTTATTCTGCTATTTTGTTAGAAATGTCAGATCTTAGAAGATGTCAGTACTGGATGTTTCTTCCAAGAAATCCCAAGGTCCACATTCATCCCACATGGCTTCAGGCAGTTCAGATAAAAACCTAGATGCTTCTGCAGTTAATGCCAATGCAGAGAGAAGTATGTCCGGAGGAAAGTTGAAATCTGCTCTAGCTTAAGCGCTCCAAAACAAGGGCAGGTACACGAAAAGCAGCAAGATTATTTTACGATTTTGGAATAGCTATTGCTTTTCAAGGGCTATCTAAACAAGTTACTTCTCACAAGATTAGAGACTGAGTTTTTGATCTCATATTCCTAGTTTAAAGGAAGACAAACAAATCTCTTTATATTTCCATCTGCTCTGAATACTTTTTTGTTAAGTCTGTAGAGCTGTGTCTTTAATTGGTACATGAGTGCAAGCTATGTGTCAGGGCAACATCGCAAGAAGTATCTATCACTTCCAAAAACCTTCTCTGCATTTCAAATTGTGTCACTTAATTGACAATTCATATAAAAATTCTGGTCATGTTAAGCACAGAATTCCTGACTAATTCAAGTCCATGTGCAAGTTTTATTACGCATAAGTCATGTAAGGTTTATCATTGGCTTATACAAACTTGCATCTGGACAAAAGGTTAAAATATGGCTTTTTGAAAAGTTTTTCAAAAGGTCATTAAGGAGAGAGGTATAGGATTGACAGAGGGGATATATATAAAATTTTTTAGGCTATGGTGATACTACTAGGTTTTATATGAGACAGGTGTGAGGGATAAAATTAGTCAATTACTGAAAAATAATGAGCAATGCAAAGATGACTTGTCTGTGTTACAGCCCACAGCTGCTGTTGCACATCATGGAAAATAAATATCTCAATTATAATTTGGCGCAAAGAAAAATGTTTGTAAGTCATAATTAAAGCAAGTTGTTTGAACTGATTTTGCTGTGCTTTATGACCAGTAACCTGCAGGTGAACATGAAGCTCTATTTTTAAGACCTGCTTCATAATTTAGACCAGATTAACATTTAACATACTCCTCACGCTCCTTTGTGCAGTTAGCAAAGACCCGGCTGCCTTGTTCAAATGAGCAGGAAAAATGCAGAATAAAAGAAACCTTCAGTTTGAAGGGAATATTTTTAGAGGCCCCTCATTCTGTCATATTTATTCATGCTACTTTCTTTCTACATTAATAGCTTTAAAAAGTCTTCTGAGCTGCTTCACTGTATTTGTCTAAATACCTACCTTTTCTGCAATATAAAACATACTCCAAACATTGGAATGAAATCATTAACCAAATTGCAAATTTAACTGTCACAGGGAACAACAAAAATTGGCAGGAATAGACGGGGGGCGGTATGAAAGTGTTTCTGGCAAAACTTGATTTGACTTGTGATGTTTTGCAAACAAGTCACTGCTTCATGCAATCACCGTTACCATTTTTCATCTCTCAGGTATCCAGGCAGGAACAAATAGGAAAAGATTTATTCAACTGCCAGCACTGCCCAGGCATGGGAAGCTTGTTCAGGACTAGCAGTGTTGTTCCTGCCACCCCATACAATGTTGGCAGAAGCTCAGGGCTCACATTAAACTTACAACAGAGCCTTTCCACCTCCAAAACAATTCTCCCATCTACAGCCGCATGGGGTAGCAGCAATGGTCACAGAATGGGGAACTCCATCTCCATTTTTTCACTTTTCTGATGTTGCACAGAGCTTTGCAAAAGTGGAGGTGCAATGTATAAGAGTTTATTTTATTAAAAAAGCTTATGACATCATTAATTTTGGATATACAAACAGTTCTTCCTCCTTCAGGTTACTAAAGAGTCAGGGCCCAAAGTGTAAGGGTAGGTAGTTCCTGAGCCACGGAGCCAAGGAAAGCCATGGAGCCAATTTCCTATTTAAAAGGAAATATATTTCAAGGGAGTTAATATAGTGCCCTGAAATAAATATAATCAGTAGTATATGCTTAATTCAGTGCGTTACACAATTCTAGTGTGTTCATCCTTTGGGAATGGCACATTAGCAGTCTTGTTTAGGTTGAGTAGTTTTCGCATGAACGTTATTCATTCAAAGCATGTCATTCACAATTCATGTCAGGTATCTGATATCATCAGTTAATAAAGATGAATTTGCTTAAAACAGAAGAGCTGGGTATATCATAGATTATTTTCCATCTACTAAGGAAATGAAAATTATATGATAGTATGTTTGACTCCTCAACCTAGTTTAGGCTTAACTGAACTTAACCAAATTTCCAGAAGATAGAAGTCTGTCGGGGTTCTGGATACACTCTAAGACAACTCGGGAAGCAGGGTGGTGGAAGATCCAAGCTTTGCATTTTGTTTTTGATCAAAATATTTATTGCTGAAAAATTGGCAAACAGTGAGTTATTTCCCAAAACAAGCCTTGGCTCTTCAGCAAGACTGAATTACTGAGGACGTGGGTTGCTGGTAGGAGGGTAGGGGAGAGAAAAGGGTGAAAGAGAAAGAAACTTTCAACTTGGATAGCATCCCTCCAAAATATACGTAGTTATTGTCCAAAAGGTTGAATAGCAGGCTGATCCTTGGCAGTTCCATGACAATTTTATGCATCAGTGTTATGAAAGATTCAAGTTACCTGTCACTATTTCTCAGTGTCTTTGATGCTGGCGTGCTTTAGAGTTAAATAAAAAGTAGCAGACGGGGACTCAAAGGGCTGTAGTCTGTATAAAGACCTATTTTCAAGCTGAAGCTGTAGTAACAGATGCATGGCTTGATTCCCCCTTTGAACCAAGGAAAGCAAGAGTACAGTTTTGAAAAGATATCAAGTGCTTGTTTCCCCTGAACAGCGTGATAATTATGTTATTCAGAGAGTAACCTGACTCGTGTTATTTGAATTAGGTGAAAAGTGGTGCTATGTAATTGAAAGATGGTGGAATGAGAGCCTACAGACAAGCACAGATCAAAGATAGCATCACACAGGTTTGAGCTGGACTGGCCACTGAAGCAAATGACCGATGACAGAGAGAGCAAAAGAGACTTATGAGTTTAGAAAAAACCTAAATTATATTAGTGAAAACATTAATAAATTAATAAAATAATAATTATATATATATACACAATAGATACAAAACCATATCAAGCTCCCTGGATGACAATCATGTCATCATCAGGCACAGGGAAAGTCCCAGCCTGGACTCGGCAACAGATGGGAGCTGGATTCTGGATCTGGAGTCATGAATTAACAGACTGGGATCAAAGGCAGACGAACAGTCTTCCTTGGACACTGGCCATTGAAGAAAGAGGGCTGACCTTTGATCCCTCAGCTTTTATACTGAGCATGACACAGATGGGATGGAATACCCTGTTGGTCAGTTTTTGGGAGAAGCAGACAGGAGAGGTGACCCAAGGTGAAACCCGTCTGCAATTTTTCACTTCTGGCCCTGCAATGGGGCAAAAATAACCAAGTTAGCTGACCTTGGTTGTTATAGCAATAAGTATAAGCTTCTCTGCATACCATTCCTTGGCATGAACTATAAACACAGGTCTTACCAATCTGAGAGCGAACAGATACTGAACAATATGCTGTTAATTTCAGAGACTTTATTTAGATAGAAGAGGCTTACCTAAAAAGTTAAATTACTAAACAGAAAAATGGTTCTGTTTTACCTCAAACCAGGACAGGGTAAAAAGATATCTGCAAAACATGATGGAGAAGCAGAATTAGGAAGTGGTTAGTAGTGTTGCATTGATCTGCCTTCCTATCACTTGCATATGTTCTGGCCAAAAGTAACATATTTGTTTGTTATCCAGGCTAATTGAGCTAGTATATAGCCAGTATACACTCTTGTGCTGGTCCACGTTGGTGTGAATTTACTGCTGCTTAGAAACCAGGTCGAGAACTACAACTGCAAGACGTGTCTGATTTGGGTTAAATCCAGTCATGCAGATTAATTATTAGGGATTGCTCTAGGATGCGTCTTAAATGTCACTCAAGTCCATTATGTTATAGTTGGAAATTAAAAGTTAGATTTGGAATAGAGGCCATTTGTTTTTTTCCAGTTTTTAACTAAAGCCAGGTTGCCATGTGTTGAATTTCCTATCTATAGAGAATATTGGGGATAGAAAACCCTAGACTGCGTAAATAGACAAAACAAAATGGCTCCCATTACAGATAATGGATGAACATTTATTTGAATTAAACATTTAAATGTGGCTAATTAACTCATTAACCTTTACATTAACAATTATATCTCACACTGTGCACTACAGTGCTGCTCTGCTGTGGTTCATGAGATTCTTAATTAAAACTAAGTCTAGTGGTCTTTCAAGGATTTCCTATTAATTCCTCTATCACCCAAAAACTGGGGGAAAATATTCCTTAAGACTTTGTCTTCTGATAGGCTTGTGGTTATGCTCATCCCTGCAAAGGCAGTGGTTCGCTTTTAGTCATTCTGTTAGAACCACAGAATCCTGCGGAATTTAATTAGAGAGTCTATTTAAAGAATTTATGAAGCAAAAGGCATAGGAAGAGTTTCGTGACAGTGATTAAGGTTTCCACTAGCTCAAGGTGCTTGCCTTTTCATAGAGCAGTGTTCTCCTTTGCCATCTTGGAATGACTCTTTTGGGTCCTGTTCTGAGTTCTGCAGTGTTCAATCCCTATTAATATTCCTGTCTTAACTCCTGACTTCTGTGTGTGTGTCTGCCTGTCCTTTCTGAGTTAACTTCTAGATGAGGATCAGCATACTACTTCAATATTTTGAAATCTTGCATTTAAAACCTCTTTTGATTAAAAAAAAAAAAAGCAGCTGCAATTATTTGAGCTGCCAAATGTCCATTTCTCTATGTACTAAACTTGTCTAATGTTTTCCCTGCACAGTGCCTGTTAGCAATTCATGTAACTACTCTTGCTGAACTAGTATAAATACCAGAGAGCTCAAATGACCTAATGCACTGCTGATCAACTTCTCCTGTGGGACATTACTGCTAGCAAGGTCTGCACCACATTAAAACACAAGGTTTTCCACAGGAATGTAAACCAGGTTTACAATACTAACATATCACACAGTTCCTCAGATGTGGACATTGTCAGCCAGATCCTCTAAGAGAAAAAAACCTCTTAAATCATCTTTTCCTGGAATCATAAAAAAGAAAGAAAATGTTAATTACTGAAGCTCAAGATGTGTTATAGCTTTTTAAGTGTAACTATTCAATGACAGAAACAATTTAAGAAGTTACTGCAAAAATGATGACATTAGATTTATGTCTTCTCAGTTTTTGCTCTTTTTCTTTTGGCTTTCGTCCAGTTCATCAGGTACAGTTTACTGCCAGCCTATCAGTCTATTTGATTAAAATAGCTCCTAAGTCTCTTTTTATAATCCTTTTTTTTCTGTGTACAGGTTGAACTATAATATTTCAAGGCTTGCTGTTTGTTGATCTCATTGAAAATATTGGACACTGCTCCCTAAAGCATCTTGGGCTTCCTGTTTCTGCCATTTAATACTCCTCCCACTTCTAATAGTTATCCAGCAATGCTTATTTCAGTTTATGAATCTTTATATTCATTTCAAAGTACATGGTAAAGAGTTCCAGAATTTGGGAGACAGGAATATTGACACTTTTATCTTACTTTTCATAGAATACTTTGGGTTTAAAGGGACCTTTAAAGGCCATCTAGTCCAACCTCCCCTGCAATGAGCATCTTCAATTAGATCGGGTTGTTCAGAGCCCAGTCCAACCTGACCTCGAATGTTTCCAGGGAAAGAGTATGATAAAGGGACAGATAACCTTCCTGCACATGACCCTGAATCTCCTGTCGTTCCTGAGGAAACACACCCTACATTTTGGGGCTGAGATCTAATGACAAAGATTCAGCCCAAACTGCAAGTCTTTTCTGGTATTTTATTACCCCAATACACTGTTTCCATACCCTAAGAAGGTCAGAAAGTTAAGGAAATTATAAAGAAGCAAGTCTGGAAGATTGCGAAAAAAAAAAAACCAAAAAAACAAACCTTTGCTGTGATTTATTTATGTAAAAGTGTAATCCAAACTTTTATTTCATTTACTTGGGGAAAAATACCTCCGTATTTTAGGTATCCTAAGTTTTTCTACCTACTCAATGTCTCTAAATGCAGCTAAACTTGTCTTGCTGCTGTTTTAATCTGAATCTCAAATGCAAGCAACATCACAGGATAAACACCTCTGGTTTATCTTCTACTTCAAGGCAGAGGTGCAAGGTAGCAACAGCAATAGCTGCAGAAATCAGGGAGTTGTTCACTCACTGTAGATAAGGAGAGGTTTCTCGCTACTTTCTCGGGCACTAACTTGAGCTCTGTCCTCGTGTAGTTTAGTTTTACTACTTATATGATTAGTAGAGAGGAGAATCTTTTTTGTTTCATGTTCAGATGACTTGTTGCTAAACCAATGAATAGAAATGTTTTGGCTAGTCAGGTTATTTTGGTTTTAACTAGAAGGGAAGAATTTAAAAACAAACAAACAAACAAAAAGCAATCAACAAAGAAACCCACCAGGAAAAGTCAGAGATGCAGTTAGTGTGACAAACTGATTCTCTGAATTTAAAGTCAGGCTGGTTTTATATTTCAAGCAAACAATACAACATTTTTTAGGTTTTGTTTATCTTTCTTTTTAATAAAAAGTCAATCTTCATTATACAAAGTAAAAAATAACAATTCTATGCCTACATGAATCTCAAAAGCTCAATATCATTAAAAATCACATTTTGGGGGGATATAAGGTCCCAAGAGTGAAAAGAAATGCAAATCTTCTGTCTTCATTAAGTTGTCTAGCAACTGGATATGAAAGAATCTTTTTTAGTAAGTTCTGAAAATCCTGTATTTTTTTTGTGTCAGTTTGTTCAAGCGCCATTAACCAGCTACACAGAAGCTCTGTAAATAGGATACGTACAACTTCACGGCTTCCAACTATGGTTTTTTCCCATCAACATTTTGTAGCTTTCCACGTTGGTGATTTTCCTCTTGAAGCCTTGAGCTGCTAATGTGGCCCATCTCAACAGTTCAGCCTGTCTCTGCAGTTTCACCTTTCTCATTTTTCTACAGACATTTTTCACAGCAATATGATCCAAGGTTATATATTTGTGTCATATCAAAGCTGGGACCTGAATCATTGCTAAACAGAGCTAAAAGTGTTGGGGTGGGGGGGGAGGTGAGGGTGTGTTGAGGTTTTTTGTTTGTTTGTTCAGTTATTTGGGGCTGGAGGGGTTGTTTTTTTTATTTTTATTTTGGTGTGTTTAGTTGTGTGGTTTTTTTAAAGTTTAGTTTAAGACCCCAGGATTACAGATAAGGAAGCTCATATAATCACACTGACATTTCTCCTATGTTTTCCAAGGCAATTTTATTTTTTTCCTTTTATTCTTGTCCACACCTTTTCCCCTTCAAATTCCCTAGCAGATAACTTTCCTTCCTTCATTCCCACATCTTATACAATAAAGGTAGTTTTCCTCCGGAGACTATACATGGAAAATATCCTGACATTCAAACAAACTTGCGCTGTAGTACCAAAAGAAGGGAAGGAAACCATATTGAAACAAAAGAAACAGCAAGTCGTACAGCTAAATCTGAACTAAACCCATGTACAGAGAACATCCATTCCGCTTTTGGAGACTGTTCTGTACAGTCTCTCTGGCAGGATGGCATGTCAAAACCTCAGCCTCATCTCCCCAGGCAGGTGCTGTTCCCCTCTTTTTTCTGCCTTCAGCCTCTGACTTTCAATGCAGGTTACTGTCTCCTGCTTCCTTTCACTCTTCTCCCTTAGGGAAGAAAAAAAAAATACCAGGCTGCAATCATTGAGGATAAAAATTCTCTCAAGAAACACTGGTAGCAGGCTTTGCAATTCTTTTCACGATTGTAATGACTTGGGTAAACAGCTGAAGATCTGTTTTGGTTTTCTTTTCCCCTGTACTCCCTTCACATCCTATTTTCAAATAAGCATCACTTAGTTTTAGGGCTTTCAGCTCCCTTGTTCTAACCTAATGGCTGTGCTTTCGCATGCCAAGGTATTAGCTGGAGGTATCAATCTGAATCTCACTTACTGTCTTAAAAAAGCAGGGCACATTTTTTATAACTCCTTCTAGACTGTATGTCTGCTTTATATCAGATATGATTTAATAGACTTTTTAAAGCTAGCCTGTCATCTGCCTTCCCTGAACATGAAAAGAAGCATATTTACAAGCGACACACCTTAGAAAGCCTTTAATTGTCTGTGAAATCTCGTAGTGAAGCAGCTACTCAAACACACATGCTTTTTGGAAATCTTAAAGCCTCTTTCCTTTGTACAGATATCGTAAAGTTTCTTTGCTGTTTTCTGCTTATCAGGTCTGGGAATAGTGCATTACACAGGCACCCTGCAGTATGGGAGGATTTCTGAAATATGTTGGTTTGCTTCAGAATCCATAATTTATTAATCTCTGTGCCTGATGCTGTTCCTGCCATCTATCCTCAGTCACAGCCTGAGTCTCTTCAGAAGCAGATTTTAGTTTGTGGGGTTTTTTTTTCATACATATATTCTGTGTCCTGCAGCAGGAGCGAAGTCAATCAGCTCCAATCAATGCTGACACTATGAAACACAAAAGCAGTACATCAAAATAGGAAGATTTGAGGGCAAGGTTTCTCTATGAATACACAAATAATAAACTCCAGCTGTGTCCTGCCGGCGGCTCCATCAGCTACACAACCTGTTTTATTGGTTTGTTTGTTGTTGCAGGGCTTTTCTGTGTCTGTGTGTATCTGAATTCAGTCTTACATAGCTAAGTTAAGGAGTTTGCCTATAGAAAGAGTTCAGTCTTCAAGATGGAAGATCCATAAACATAAACGAGTTTCTTTCAATGGCTAAGTGAGTAGCAGGTATCTATTTCTTAGGAACATACTTCACAAATAAGCCTCTACAAACCCCCTATGGGGAAAACCAAGTCTTTGCAAAAAATATAACGATCTGCCACTTCTGGATAGAAACTGGTTTGGATAGCCATCATCTCTTTCCTTTTTAACTATTTCTCTAGAACATGCCTAAATAGCGGTTTGCAAACTGTGGCATATTGTGTACCAATGTCTCAAGGGCTACAATTGGTGGTTGTTTTTTTTTCCTACAGTGCTATATTCCCTTTCTAGGAAGGTCTCTGTGCTATTCTGAACATCCACTGCCTGAAAGTGGACGAATGATTGCACAGGCCGTTCTCTGCCGACCCCTGATGACGGTAGCTTTGAGACATAACGTATAGAATAGCCACTGAAATATTCAGAATGAGGATAATAGGAGTTAGCCCATGGATTAAAATTGTTTGGACTGTAGACAGATTATCCACATGGCATAGTAGAGATAAAAGAATAAGAGACTGAACAGAAGAGGAGAAATCACAATAAAGCCTTCACTGCCGAGTAACTATGTAAATACAGTAAATTTTGAATGCAGCTTCATGAAGTTTTGTTTTTTCTGTCTTTCTCTAAAGATCTTGTACTTAAGTAGGTGGAAAAATCTAGCACCTGAAATATGTATTGTGCATCTCAAGGATGTTATTTCCTGTGCTGGCAAATGTTGCATTGGCTGTCACAAACTTTTCCTATGATGACTCAGTACGCACTGGAAAAAAGTGTGGTGAGAGAAGTAAAAATCACTCATCCATCCTTATTTTGACCCATTAAAATCACTTCTCTATCGAGAGCTATTTTCATACCTTGAAAATTTACAGGACACAGAAAGATGAGGATTATATTAAACTTCTTGTAAATTTACATGTAAATTTTCTATAACATATTCCATCTCAGGGGATATTTTAAAGGTATTTCAGGGAAATACCTGACTGTGAAAGTTTTCCAATAGCCTTGCTTAGTTTAAACCTATGAAAATGTGTCACTGATATGACTTCCAGTGCTTTCAAATTCTAAGGGGGCATCAGTAAAGCCTGTAAATTTTAATGGAACTTCTTTATGAGTGGAACTTACCACAAACTTTTTCTAGGGACTTTTAAACAAAAATGCTCAAAATTGTAATGGTCGTATCACTCATAACATTATATCATCCTGACTAAAATGCAGGTTTTTAGACCTTTTGGATGATATGGTTACCTGTGTGATTCCAGGTTTAGACATGGATTTCCTCCCATTGGTGATTTGAATTTGTAGTCCTTACCAGGGCTTTAACTCTTTTTACCCTGATAGAGGTAAACATAGCCCTGACGTCTAAAGATGCTACTTCATCCTTCTTTCTCAGGCCATTTGTCACCTGATGTGGCCTGATCTGACCATATCACAGCCAGGAGTCTTCTTGAAGGCTTTGCATTATTTGATTGACCAGAGCTCCGCAGTTCTTCATATAGCTTTGATGTAAAGATGATAAAGCAGTGCACGGTGTGGTATTTTATACCTACCAGATCTATCAACACTTATACGTTGGTTGCAATAAAATGTAGAAAACGTGACAACTGACTGCCTTAAGCTATGATGAAAATTAGAATATTAGGCTTTATCACTACTTCCTGTTATGCCTTAAAGCTTAAATAACACATAAATGCAACTTGTCTTACAACCGGTATGAATGATAATTGCTGTCTTGCTCTGTTTTGCCTAAAATATCCATGTAATAGTACAAATGCTGATAGATAAATGATCACATTTTTCCTCATTTATATATCAGCATATTATTAATGCTGATAGATAAACGATTACAATTTCCCTCCTCCCAACAGCATTTCAAATCTGAGGTCAGACCCTATGCTATTTTCTTTATTTAGATTAAAAAGTCTCCCATATCAAACAAGGTGACATGAACTATTATTGTCAGTGTTAACTTCACACATATACAGCACAATTTGGCTTAAGATTTCACTGCTGCTGCAAGAGACAATAACAAGCATTATGATAATCATTAGCTTTTACAGCATCATTCATTCAGAAGCTTCATAATGGTTTACTACGATATGTTGACTTTCTCTGCTTATTTTTGTCATTTAACTAAGCAATAGAGTTGGTTGAATTTTTTTTTTAACCTTTAAATTTAATAATAAGTTTTTAACAGATATGTTTGAGAAATATCTTTATTTCCTTTGGAAATATCCTTTTGGGATATTTTAGAGAATGTTTTCAGGAGGAAATGCCAAAAAAAAATATTCATTTTATACTGAACATTTTTGTTCCATGCCCAATGAATATTACCTTACCACTTTTTACAGATAAGTGAAGAGAGAGGCAGGAAAACGTTATCTTTGTGTCACATGTTTAAACATTCCTTTGTTCACACTGGGTATCTTTTATTGCTACATCATCATAAATTGATATGTTATAAAAGCAATTTACTTGGGGTCACTAGGAAACGCTGCCTCAGTCAGAAACAGGACCCAAACCAATTGCCATCCTTCCCTGTCCAAAGCTGTAATTACTTGCCATTTCTTTCTTGCACATTATATTAGCTGTGAAATACTCACTGTGATTAACAGTAATGACAAATCTTTCCTTTTCTAGCATGCAATAGGGTTTTTTGTTACATCTATTAGAAATTATTAAAGAGATTGTGTGAAAATGAAGAAAAAACTCTAAGTAAGAGTTAAGGTTCATTACAACTAATTCTTGATCAGTTTCCTCTCCATAAACTCTCTAAAATAATTATCCACACATACCCATAAAAGTCCATTTTATTACCAAAAAAAAAAGACTATTTGTAGAAAATACAGTCAGCTGGGAGAGAATCTACATTCATTCTGGATACCTGAACTTCACAGTTGTTCCGTACAGGAGAAAGGGAAAAGTGTCTCAGCCAGTTAAATCAGATATGAATTTACTGAGTAAATTTATAATATTATATTCAAACATGACATTTATAAAAAGAGTTAAGCAAACTTGCTTATATTTGGGGCCCTGTGAGAATAAACAGTAGGGAAAATAGTTGAACTAAGGATGATTTCTTTCCTTGAAATATCTCAGACCTGAATTTTCAGACTTGTATAAAATTATGTAAGAAACTTAATCTTACGCATAAAGGTCTAAGACAGCATAAAATGTATGCAGTAAGTTATACGCAGAATAATGCTCTGGGATCCTGGGCTGAAAGGAATGACTTAAAAGTATACTATTTGTAACTTTACCTGTGTGTTTATTTTTGGCATGAACAATATCTTTCCAAATATAGGTTGCATGACAAAATACCAAGTGGGAATTTCTAGTGAAAGTAATATTCATATCTAATTAACTATAAAACAAAATTTCTTATTGTGGTTATGAGGTGGGCAGAGACTTCATGCTTCAGATATTCTGATTAGTTAGATTTCAGCCTGAATCTTGAATCAGGGACACGAAATAAGAGTTGATATACAGGAAAACACTGGATTTGGGAACTTGAAGAAAAGCCCAGGAACTCTGGATGTTGGGAAGCCTTGATACCGGTGACCTAAATTGCATGATTTTGTTAGCTTACTCACTGCCTATTGCTGTGAGTGGTCTTTTGGAGGTTGTTTTGTTTGGTTTTTGTTTGGGTTGTTCTTGGTTGGTTTGGGGTTTTTTTTGTTGTGGGAAACAGTATGACTCTGAACAAGGTTTCAGAGCCTCAAGCCTAAAATACGTTTAGTTTCATATCTTGATTCATGACAGTATGTTTTCAAACCTTATTAGGGAATAGAAATTTTGATTTCTGACCAGCCATAGTAAATAGATACTTCTCTAAGCACAGTAAAAAAAACTTTTGGAAACTGTGAATGTTCTTTATGAAGGCTGAAGTTGGAAAAGTTGGAAGTCTTGAGAGCTGGACACACTGAACACACTTCTGCAAGGCATCTGGATGATAGTGAATCTTATGATCTCTCAGTATAAGCAATAAAATTGTGAGAAATAATATGCCATAAAATATTTTAAACAGTAGTAACTATATTATAGTAGTGAAAGTATTTTAAAGTCTACTACAGATACTCTTGACTGCAGGCAGTGAAAAAGGCCTAATTAAAATGGAGTGTAACAGTGTTCAACCAGCATGCGATTTGACATATTATAAATTCATTCCCATATTAATTGAGAATAGTCTTTTTTTTTTTTTTTTTTTTGTGGTCTCGAGATTAATAATAAAAAAGGGGGGAAAAGACATGAAGGAAATTTACTTGCTCTTTCTGCAGTAGTGACATTTTTCACCTTAATGAGCACTTAAAATGTAAATTATAGTCAGCTTAAAAAATAGAACAAAAGATATGTGTGAGGCTTTTTTTTATTTTTCACATCAAAATTAGCTGCAATTATGATAAAAAAAAATTATTGTTCCATACCAGACTTTGCACAAAAGTACTGAGCATCATGAAATTCCTTAAAACATTGAGGCTTCTTACTCATATTTTCCTTGATTTTGACCTGAAAGTTGGGAACAAGTTTTTTTTACTTTAGCGGAAGCCAGAAAACTGAATCAAGAATACTTTTAGAATATTTACTGTTCAGGTTTTGGTTTTGGGCACGATTTTTTTTCCAAATATAAATGTGTTCTTGAACCTAGGCCTGTCATCTACTACAATCTTGAAGAGGAGAGCAGACCTCAGGGAAGTTGCTTAACCTCCCCTGTTCAACCTGCCTCATTCCTTTTATTGACATCTAGTGTATAATTACTTCATGGTTTATAAACTGCTTTGAATTGAAAGGTGCTTTAGGAATTAGGTAGGATTGATAGTTATTATTATGCATTTATTTCATTAACCTCAGAAGAGAAAGATTTGTTTATAGCTTTAGCTTTT
>JAOXJM010000004.1:5892459-5911442 GCA_026413425.1 Tringa solitaria
GGTCGGACTAGATGATCTTTAAGGTCCCTTCCAACCTAGACGATTCTATGATTCTATATATGCATATACATGTACCTATATAAGTATAATTATTTCAGTTTGGAATATGTCAGAGCAGGTTTTCTCTTAGAAAGCCTGCATCAGATATTGATTATATATATATTTTTCTGATATGTGTATAGATATACATGAATATTTATGAATATATGTACATATAATCGAATATATAATGCATAAAATAGTGAATTAGGTATTTGAATATCTACAGGCATCTTTTTCCTTTCCTTGAATAAAGAGTCTCAGTAGACTAATGAAACAAATCAGACTTCTTAAGTTAGAGATCATGAAGACCTGTCAAAGTATGGTTTCTTCTTTGCTGTTAAAAGTCATTAAATAATGCTTTATATTTCCTGTTATTTTTTTATAGAAGTGGCCAGTGTAGTTGCTCTTGCACAGACATTTGTAACAGACATGGAGGTTTATATGAATGAAGAATGCAAAACGAATGGGAGAGTCTGGATGTGGAAGCACCAGAAAGAGCGGCCTAAAGTGAGAGACATTAAACCTCAGATTAAAACAAAGGACAGATCAGAGTCATGAGATCCTAAATTGTACAAAAAGACACATCCAAAAACTCACACGTGGTTGCCAGTACAAGGAGAAGGTAAGAGATGGGATGATAACTCTCTATTCAGCATCATTTATCCTCTGTGCACCTGCAATTAACTCTGGCCAAATCACTCAGCCCCACACTTCTTTGGTGCTTGTGGGGATTGCAGCATGAGATTGTTTTGGTGAGTGAGTGAAATCAGTTCTGTTTTAAAATGAAAATGCTTTTCTCTGCTCAGTCTCCTACTGAGTCTTGTGACCTGGCTGTTACAATGCTGAGATATTATTTGCTGCAAAGCGTGGTCTATAAAAAAAGTTCTGAACCATTGTTCTTAGCCTACCACATAATTACAACAGGATATTTTTAATCATTTAGTCCAGGCTATTTAGGTTTCCAAGCCTTTCAAGTTTGTAGGTAGTTATGGTTTCTCTGAGAATAAGGCTACTGATCCTTGTAGACACCAGAGAGTCATATTAAATCGGTATCATTTTAAAAGTCTGTTCTAGGAGAGAAATAAATTGACTTCAAAATGTTTCCTTGCCAGGACACTGCCTCAGAAATCACCTAATCTTGCAAACTCAGCGCTGTTCCAGCTTCTAAAACTTGCTGTAGCAACAGAGTTCACCTAGTTCTGTCATTAAATGTTGTCATTAAGCTGTGATAGATGAGGAAAGTTTCTTAATATGCCATTGCTCGCCTTTTTTTTTTGTTGTTATTTCTTTAAGCTCCATCCATATCAAAATATTTCTCACTTAACATCATTTCTCATTACACTTGTAAGGTTTTTGTGTGTAATTATTGACTAGTGAAGATAAGGGGGGGTTATTTATTTATTTTTGTTCTGCAATCTATTACATTGTTTATCTCAGTCAAAAGAAACAAAGGCTTAAAATTTTAATGAATTGTGCATATATCATACGTGGGTTTTCGTTTCTGATAAAGGATGTTTTGTTTTTGTATTATTTAGCTATCATAGACTTCTTTGACTAAGCAAAAGTACCAAGAAAAATAAATAGAAACCTTAATCGAGGTTTTCACAGAGATAATTAACTGAAGGGCTTTTAAGATATGAGCAAGGATTTGTTACTAGGAACAGGAGAGAAAGATCATATTTCATTCTGCTTAGGATCATCCCACAACAACTGCACCTGGAGGAAAAGTAATTAAGAAAACCTGCAGGTTTGCAATGGATGCCTTTCCTAATGATCAGAATTAACCTTTATTTTTTACTTTTTAGTTAAAATCCTGAGTATTATTACCATGGTCTACTTGCTAAAACAGCAATGTGCTGCATCTATAGTTTGATGTAATACAATACAAAAAAGGTTTTCATTAATTGAAAAATAGGAGTCACTATTTTGATAATACTTAACTCTAATCACTTACTACTTACCTTTGATAGTACTTCAACCACTCTACTTACTTTTAACCACTTGGGTTAAATGGCACAGAAAACTCATCAGTTCAAAACAAGAATTTCTTTTGAGAGACCAATCTTTCTTGAAGTAGATGGAGACAAGTGGCAGTGTTCCTTAGCAATAAATTTATTTGTTTGGGAAACAATTCCTTTTCACAACATCTCTCCACCTAAGAAATTTATCCTGCAGGGAAGACAAGCCCGTATGTTTCATTAGGATTGCAATCTTTCTCCAGTCAGCCCTCATTTCTCCTACGGAAAATACCAATATCCCTTTCATGAAGGATAGGCATTTCACTTCTCTAGTGCTTACTCTTTTTCCTTCATATGAGTTTTTCATTTCAACCTTTTTTTCAATCAGTTGCAAAGTTTGGGGACTTTGAGGTGGGAGAGGGAAAAATTATTTTGGGTTTTTTCCCAGTTAGACTCATGTTGATTGAAACGGAGAAATAGCAGCAGTTTTAAAAATAAAGAATTAAAAGAAGAAGGAATAACATATTGTGGACAAGAGTGTATGAGGTTAGTGTAAAATATGTGCAAATTTTAGCAAAATTTGTGCAATTTTCTGGGCTACTTATAATGACCATTTCATAGCTGAGTCCTCAGAAACTCTTCCTTGCTCTCTGAGTCACTCTTTGTTTTTAGAAGAATTAAAAATTATCCCCAAACACTTATTAAATTTTATGCAGCATGGGTTCTACCTACCATAACACAGATAGGAGAAGCTCTCTATCAGTGAATAAAGTGTAGCTATCTCAAAAATACCTAACATAGTAACTAAAAAATACATGTTTTCATAGAAAACATTATATTAAGAGATTACAAATGCATCAAGGCTTCCCATTACTATAGATACAAAATTGGGGGGAAAGATTCAACGAATCCATTGGTAGGAGATGAAGTGCTTTTTGCTGTGGTTACGAAGATTTTTTTCCTTTTGAAAGGGTGCACTAATACCAGCAACATGCTTAGCCTGTAACTGGTGGGACTTAACAGTGAGAGCCTTGCACAGTTTAAGCCCCTCTGACCACAGCCATGTTTTGGAAAATTATGCGTGTTGATTAGTAACAGAATGGATGGACGGTTGTTTCAGGGTTGTTGGATCATGTTTCCAGTTAGTTCATTCCTTGAGTTCAAGACCTTCTTCCACACTGAGACTAAACTGGGAATTAGTGTAAAAATCCAGAAGTTTCTCTTTTAATTATATCTAAAGAACCTTTAGAAACTCTTAGATTCTGAAAAATTTGACTCTTTCTTGAAGAATAGTCTCAAGGTAAATGAAAGTAGAGTGCAGTAATTTATCTGAAATTAGCTTTTATGAAAGATGTGGAAGCTGCTGGGTAACATTCTGAATTATTTAATCCTACCCAAACAGCTCCACATACACGCACCCATTTTTGTATCTGACCCAGAAAAGCATCAGGATATGGGATTCAGAGACCTGCACAGTGGCCTTGGAATGCCCTGATGATAAGGGCTTAATGCTGGGCTTGATGCTGCTATTGATGATTGAGAAAATCAATCATAGAATACACTGAGTTGGAAGGGACCCAGGATCATCAAGTGCAATTCCTGGCTCCATACAGCGGAACCTAAAAGTTAAACCGTATGCCTGAGTGTTGTTCAAATGCTTCTTGACACCACTTCCCTGGGAAGCTTGTTCCAGTGGTTGACCACACTCTCAGTGAACAATTTTTTCCTAATGTCCAAACTGAACTTCTCTTGACATAGCTTTAGAGGCAAAGGGGATGAGGATAACTATGCTAAGGATACTATGCAAAAGGAAAGGACCACAGCTGGGGAAAAAAAAAAAGTTACAGAAGAATTTCTTCTACTCTCTATAGAGTTGGTTTTTTTTTAACTACTGTAATCAACTTCCATCTGACTGAGGAGTTTTTCAAGTCTTTGGAGAGCACACCAAATAAATCTCTTGGAAAATTATGCATTTCTGAAATCGTTGCATATACCAACTGTTTCCCAGAAGTGATCTGTCAGTGTCTTATCTGAGACTTAATATAGCATCAAATAAACTTTCTGTGTACTGACTCTCTCAAGTTCAGAGCTTAGAAAATTCTGTGATTCTTCTCATTAGTGCTGCCATATTCCAAGTTTCACAGTTCACATTCACTCCTTCCACAAAGCTCTCCAGCTAGGTCTTGAATTGCCTTCATCACCATCTTTCTTGAGTAAGTGGACAGATTTATTCTGCTGATGAATTTCTCCTCTTGATGAATTTCTCCTCAAAGCAAATTTGATATAATTATATCATTGGTTATAGAGGTTATATATAAGCAGAGAATGTTTTTAATTTTAGCACTATACAAAAGAATTTTTATCATCACTATTATTTCAAAATGAAAGTTTGCTATATACATAAAAGCTTGTGTTTAAAGATAGTTTTAGATATCAAATTATTGTTTTCTTAATAACTGTTCAAACAGGATCATTTGTCAAAGTACATAAGTATTTATGAGTTTGTGTCAACTTTAATGGAGGACAAGATGACAGGAACTGAATGTTTCAAAACCAAACAGTATTGTCTTAATCTCTGTTGTTATTTAATGTAATTTCTAGGTAAATACTTTCTTATTTTAATAATTCTTGTCTATTTTCCTTGTGGTTTTATTCTGTACAGATCAGGGTAGGAGGTTTTGCTTTGTTTTGTTTTGTTGCATTTTTTTAGGCTGGAAATAAAGTACTACATTTAGGCATTTTTGAAGCAGTGGTAATTTCCTGAGATTTGAGAAATATTAAAGTTACCTTTTCTTTTTACACATAATAAGAAAAAATTGCACATCAACATGTAGTTCTTATTTTTTAGAACCAAGTTGTCAGAGGTATGTCAGCTTTACTGTCTTAAGAAGTAAAATTCAATTCACTTTGTAATGGAAGTGCTGAAATTCAAGTCTCAAATTTTGAGCTTCATTCAGATTTGTTAGCATTTTACTAAAGTAGGAGACAAACTCATCTTTATCTCAGAAGATTTTTGGAGGTAAAAAGGGGAGGCAGGGCAGTTTGGGGTTAACCTGGGAATTTGTAATTGATAAAGCATGTTCCAGATAAAGGTACGTCTGTTGAGCTGATGCGTATTGTAATATCATGATAGTGCAGGCTAAAAAACCATACAACCATCGGTGCTGACCCTATAGCATCAGCTCCATGGTATTACATACTTCACAGCTAGCAGATTCAGAGTATAAATGCAAAGGACTAACAGTTTTATATACATAGTGACAAGTAGTGGTAATGACCCAGAAAATGTGTTTTGTAAATAAATGAGTTTAATACAGTTTTATGGTCAGTTGCAGCAGTTCCATGTAAGTTTCCTTTTTTTTTTTTCTTTTTTTTTTTATTTCTTATTACAAAAACACTAAGTCAAATTAAATGCACACTAAGGTTCCTTTATAAACCTCTGAGGGAACTTTTGTGTATGTGTCCCCTGTCCAGGAAGCATGAAAAAAAGGATGGGAAATGGAATATGTTGCAGTCTTGTCTTGTCTTTTTTTTTAATGTGACTTGTGATTGAGAAAGAAATTTGTACCCTTCAGTAAGATTTTTTTTTCCTTCTTCTAACTGTCTTTTAAAGGCTTAAACGCTACATTTTCTTGCATATAAAAAGTCAATTAGCAGGCTTTAATAATTCATTTGAGTGACATGATAAGTGTCAAATTTATTTTTTATAGTTTAGCCAGATGGTATTACAAAAAAGAACACAAAATCGGCTAGTATTACACCTGCTGATTTTCCACACTTGTCAAAAGGATAAATTGATTTTTTGTTCAGACAGGATATGAGGAAAAAAGCCAACCTTAACCATTTTAATGTAGAGCTAGAAGAACTTTGGATGACATTTGATCTGATTTATTTGACCTCTCTAGATGCACTAGGGTTCTGGATGATACCAGTACTTTCAACCCTCTCCCAAAGCTATCCATGCATTTTAAGATAATTGAAATTGGGTATCTATATCTGTATCTATCAACTGGTAAATAGATACATACATAAGTAGATATCTGTTAAGGAATTAGAGATTGCTGCAATGGGAGTGTAGCAGGCCAGTTTTGAACTTCAAAACAAAACCTCATTCATTATTGCTATTGTAATTTTTATAATTACTATCATTCATAGTTACCATTATCATTCATATTAATATGAATATATGGTATTGTTTTATTATTATCATAATTGTCATTCATTCATTCATTTACAGCACAATCTATGTTAACAGTTAAATCTTACATGTCATTGTCATCATCACTATGTACACAAAAGGGTTACTATTTAATAATCATATCCTAAATTAGCTCTCAGTATGTAATATCATGGAGGTGATGCCATGCAGGCAGCACTGATGTCTGCAGTCCTTGTTGGCTTTTAGTCTCAGTGGCCAAGGTGCACAGGCTGGAGAGTACTTTGGCAAGAACAGTTGAAATCCAAATAGGGATGTCCTCCTCCTCCTCAATCGTTCCTCTTCAGGTTTGTCATTTTTATGACACTTGCCTCCCTCCCAAAAGAAGTCACTTCTGCTTTTGATGTTACTTGTCTTGGTTTGCCTTGATTGCCATCCTTCTTGTGTTTCCTGAGGATGCCCTACCTGTTTTCAGTCCCTGCATGTAAAAAATGTGACAACTTCTTGTTGCTCTGACATGCAGCTACACACATCTTTGTTTGGCCCTTTGGCGGTTACATTGCTTACATGGGTATGTAAAATACTTACATATTGTGCCTGACTACACTATCACAGTGCTAAAAATTGGGTTTAAATCAATTCAACATTAATTGTATCTCCATTAGTGCTCTTAAAATTTAGTGAAAATTTTAGGATGTTTAAACAAAAATGTCATCAACAAAAACCCTTTAAAAAGAAAGGTGAACATCAACTTCAAAAAAAACCTGAAGTGATGTATATCCAGTAGCCAATAACTTACATAAACTCATTGAGTTTTGCTGCCAAAAGCACACCGATAAGCCTGCGCTTTAATGTCACTATTTGTATGTTATATCTCTGTTGGAGTTCCTGTACACCTAAGAGTCGTACTCAAGGTAGACCTTATTGACAGGGCATATGCCACCCATGTGTCCTCTTTCACGTAACATGAAAGCAGCAACTCAGTCATGTGTCTCAGCAGGTCTGGGATCATCTCTGCCTGCCTGTTATTGGCTGCTGCTCTGCACAGACATTACACCTAATAGGAGCACACTGTAGCACAGAAAAACACATACAGATGAGTTAAGACGTATGCAATTTCTGAAGTAAAAATATGCTAGATTTCATGTTGGCTAACATCTGCATAAAAGTAGATATGGTTTTTTGCTTGTGTAGTAAAGATTGTAAAATAAGAGTAACAAAGATTGAGTCAGAGATCAGTGTAGTAGTTCATAGTAATCACGGTATACAAATGATTTTTAAAAATGGGAAATATCTTAACATTTGATTGGCACATAGCTTATACTTGTTTCCTTGAATTTTTTTCTGAAGGGTTGCTTTTTCCTTAGGAACTGACGTGAGATCAGCAAATTGTATATGCTGGATAAATTGATACAGGACTGACTCCTCTCTCTCTCATTATATCGGAGTCAACAGCAAGAATAAAACTTGAGCACTTGTGGAGACATTGTCTGATAACCTGTGAACTTTTGGACTTCAAAAATTCCAGAGGGAGACAAGTCCTGAAATTCAGCATTGACTTTTCTGCCAGTTTAAGCCTGATTCACATTATCTAGCTCTTCTTTTTCAGCGCCTTCTATCAGCAGTGTCTCTACCCCCATTTTGTTGATGAAAAATAATGAGGCACAGAGAGACAGAAGTGACTTGTCTAAACCCATCCAGCAGGTGCAGGTGGTTTTGGAGCCTGAGTTCAGGAGGTCCAATGCTGCCAATTTGATGTATCCGAGTTACAGAATAGGCTGCTTCAATTCCTACAAGTTTCTTAATGCTTATAATGTTTCTAATGAAAGATGAAACACAATTTGAATACAAAGTCAGATAGCTCTTTCTAGTCTCAAGTCTTAAAAGTCTAATCAGAGCATTGCCAGTAGTACAGATACAATGATGCTAAAACTAACAGTTCAGGTTGTATGCATTTAAAATCATATGTTCATATACAGATTTCACCTTCTTCTGATGTTATGCTCATTCTTCCACTGCTTGAGTCAGTTGTTAACACCCTGAATACCTTGCCAGGAGAAGTCTCTTGTTGACAGCTTCTTACTTTTTGCTATAGTATTCTTTGGAGTAATCTTTATGTTTATCCTAATTTGCTCTTATATACTCTAACATGCTTTTATACTTTTGCTAACCTTGCTCTTTCTGTGGTGATGTTACATTTTATTTTGACATATAGAGTGAATTTTAGCCAACTCCCAAGGCTGAACTCCTCTAAAGACCAGTAACTGACTACTAGTGAGTTGTAGCTGTGTTGGTGCCCTCAGCTATCATACTTTGTCTGTATTTTCAAGGCCTCTGATATCATCCCACATATGTCATCCTCTACACTAAATGTTTGTATGCTAAATGGCCTCAAGGTACGCCAGAGGAGGTTTAGAATGGATATTAGGAAAAATTTCTTCACAGAAAGAGTGATTAAGCATTGGAACAGGCTGCCCAAGGAAGTGGTGGGATTGCCATCCCCGGAGGTATTTAAAGGATGCATAGATGTGGTGATGAGGGACGTGATTTCAAGATGGACTTGGCAGCGCTAGGCTTAGGGTTGGACTTGATGATCTCAAAAGTCTTTTCCAACCTAAACGATTCTATGATTCTATTCTAGGTCATGGGTGTCTTGTTCTATGCAGAATAGCTTCTTGTTAAGAATATATAATAGCTGCAATGATAGTGTTAAACATCACACCATCCAATTGTATAAAGCCAGATAAAGAGAACGTAGGCAACCATAACCTGGTGATTATACAATTGGTGTTACAGTTAAACAAGCTAAAACAAATCTTTAGGCAGGCTCAGAGAAGCTCAGAACCCTGTGGTGTTGGCTTAACACAAAATCTGCAGCCTGCTGTAAGAACCTGCAACACTACATTTACTGGCCTGCACATCTATCATGAGTCCCAGTTCTGTTGAGTTCTCTTAAAAAGATAAAGATGAGACTTTTCTCAACAACCTGGGGCAAACCCAGAAAAGTGGCTAACACAGGCTGTTGGTGCAAGTGAAGAAGGATAGAGACCTGTAGAGACAGGATGAAATGGCGTTGTCAGTATCATCACTTAATATCGCCCCTTAGATTCTGTGAGGAATGAAGAAATATTATAAGATATATAGCACTAACGAGAGTCATGATGGCAATTTAAAGTAGTTCAGTGTCACCTTATTTTGGACAAAAAATTCATAAATGACAAGCTTACAATTACAACAAGTTACCAGCGTGGTCTGGGTTAATATGGTACATCCTATAGCATTCACAGAAATCTCACCATTTTACTCTTCTTTTGGCTAAGAATATTTTATTTCAATCAGGTCATTTTTAAAGATCTAAATTCCGTGATCTTTATTTCGTACCTTATATCTGACTCTGGATTTCAGGTAAAAAGGTTTGTTTAATCACAGTACAATCTTCTGCTATTTATATTTCTTTGCTACCACGCGTGATCATGCCATTCACAGAATTCATAAATATAGGGTCTCTGATTAGATATTAACCTGAATACTTCATAGTCAAACATAACATTTTTTGATGTTTTCAACAACTATATTATCCATTTTGGAAAAAAAAACCTCTCAAAATCATTCTGAAAAGAATTGTAATTTCATTTGGTTAAAATACATAGAGACTCAAAGATTATTGCAAATGATGTGTAGTAGTCTGTTAAATGTATGTACAGGAAGTACAAAGATGTAAGGCATATTTCAAAGATGTTTAACCAGCTTCCAGAAGAAAAAAAAGTTGGCTGATCTAAGTAGCCTTCCTTCAGAGGTATAAGATCTAAGCACTCATAGAAGTAAGCACAGCTTACCTAAGCTACGTATCACAGTGTCCTCAGTTGTCCTACTTCAATGCTCTTTTCTTCCAGTTTTCTTAAGCTATGCTGTCTCACTGCACATTTGGCAAGGGCAACTGATTTAATTTCTTTTATTTGTTCTTAGAAAACCATCTGTACATGTGCCCCAGGGTATAGTTAATCTTGCCATCTACAACTGTGACTTGGAGAGTTGCCTCTTGTCCCAGCTCCAAACAACGCCCCACCCTGCCATTTAGCTTGGATGGGAGGGGACCTCTTACAGCTACCAGTTTCAATAACATCTAACCCAACCCATGGCAGAATACTATGCTCACATTGGATCATTACTTTGAAAGCCCTAAGGCTTCACTTCACCTAATCAAAGTACTAGTAGGAGTAGGAGGCCTACCTCCTACTCCTACCTACTAGTAGGTAGGAGTAGCCTACTAGTAGGCTAGTAGGAGTCTTCTAAGGTAATTTTGAATCAGCACTTAATAATGAAAATATAGGTCTTGAATGAACATGTACCATTTTTGCTGAAACTTCAGCAAGAAAGGGTATCCTTAAGGTCAGAATGAAAATTCTGAAAAAGGAGATGATTTAAAACCTGGTAGTCATGTCACGCTTCACCGTGCCACACCACACTATGCCATGCAAGGCAGCAACAGAATGGGCCTGAAGCTTTATGTCTTTTCTCTGTCTTTTTTCTCTGAACTAGAGTTACTGCCCCGTTACTGCTCAGTGGAGCACTGGCTTTTGGGAGGTATGGAGAAATGAGTATGTTGAAAGACTTTTTTTCTGAAAGGTTTTGGATCCAGGATGAGAAGTATCTTCAAATCTATAAATGTTCCTGACCAGAAGAAAATGTTTTCTCCCGCAGCTCTCTCTCCTTTTTCTTCTTGATTTTTAAATCTATGTATGGGGTTTTTTGCCTTCCGTTCAATTTTCTCTGAGCCTTACTCCCCATTTGGTATCCTAAATACAAACTCTGCAATATCCTGAGTGTGAAGAGGAATAAAATGGTATAAAATATATATTTTCAGAGCTTTCACTATTTTGAGAGACTCTGTCTTTCCTTCCCCAGTGATAGAAAGGATACTTTCAAATTTATTTTCCCAGTTGTGAAAGCTGTTGTATATCAGACACACTAAACTGTTTGCTACTCAGATTTCTTTAACAGAAAAGGAAACTTTAAAGAGACCTAGTCATCCATGGGTATCTGGTAAAAGACAGCAGAGGTTAGAAAAGAATCAAAAGGAATTATAACAGAATAAATCTAAAATAATGAAACAAGTAGAATAAGATAATAGTAAGGGAAGAGCAGGTGAAAAATTAGTCCATCTCTCCTACCTGAAGAAAGTTGACAGTGGAATAGAAATAATCTCCTATAATGAAAAGATGTGTTTACTTTTTTAATGAAATATAAAAAAGAAAAATATGTAGTAAAAAGTAATTAGACATCTAGAAAACACAACCTACAAGAAAAGATTTAAAGAGCTGAGATAGCTTAGGCAACGGAAGACAAAAGGGAGATGTAGGAACAGCCATCAAAATGGCAATAAGCTGCAAAAACCCCTGTTAGGTGAATATGACAAGAGTAATGGGTTTAATCTGCAGCCAGGGATAACTAAGTTTGGAAAAGGGCAATGAAACATAGGTGGAGAGAGTTTGAAGACAACATCCTTAGTAGTATTTACTTTCCTTAAAGTGCTGAATTTCAGTCTGTATAACCTCTTCAAGGCTTTGTTACCTTTATTTTCTGTGATTCTGTCAACAAGGACATTAAAGGTGAGGTTTCTAACACAAAATGACCATTCGGCTGTTAGCTTGTTTCACATGAATCAGATTTGAAGGCTCTTCTCTCCTTAAAAAAATTCTGGTTTTCCAGCCCTGTTTTGCCTAAGACTACATTTTTGTTACTGTAATCCTTGAAACTAGTATCTAGTTTTGTGGATTTTGTTATGAAGTAAACTTGGATGATGCCTAACTAGCAATGGCCAAAGCTGAAAGGCTTAAATAACTGAAGTAGGACACCTGATGCCCTTTCAGTGACTGTTGAGTTTCTCTCTTTATATATCTACACATTTCAGAATAAGCAGTGCTTATTGGGGTGGCGTTAAACCAGGAAAGAGAAGAAAAACCTTGTGACCTCAGGTTTTGGCAAAAGGCTTATTATGTTTAGAATAGTCTGGTGGGCAGGTTAACAGCTGTTCAAGAAATGTAAAATGTGGTCTTATTCAACAGGTAGTGAAAGAAAATAATCTCAACATTCCTACCCATGGCGAGGATGAGATATGATGATGTTGTTATGCATGAACAGTATCAATACTGTGATATTTCTCTAGTATAGATTTAGCTTTTAGTCTTGTATAATACTATTAAGTTTAGCATAAATGCTTAGTAGTACGACTACTTCAGAATAAGTAGAATTTTTTATTCACTGTGAAATAACCCATTTAATCTTTGACAGGATACACTGACAGTTGGCACACAAAAATATGAGACCTTATTTTAGGACAGTAGTTTTTGACTACTTGTGAATTCTGAAAATTATATTTGACTCAGCTAAGGAAGTAAAAACAAGGAACAAATGCTCTCTGTAAACAAACAAGTGTCAGGAAAATCTGTAAGGGGATTTACTAATTTATAAATTTTCTGTGGATTATTTTACTACCCTTATCATCAGTATCACAGTAGGAACTGCATAACAGCAAATACCAAATAATATTTTCTTCCCACCAATCAGGCATTCATAATGTCTTTCTGCTGTATATATTAATTAAAACAAAAGACAAAAGAAAACCCTATACTTTATAGAAGTGTCTAAGAGATCCAGCGGGATTATATTCATTGTACCGTCACCTCCAAAGTTTGCCAGTTGAGCCCTGGAGGACAACTCTAAAGCAACAGCAGCTTCATGAAAATTTGTTCACATCCAGCTAGGAGCTAATGAATGTTGGTTCAGTAAACTTTCTTGCAGCAGTTTTATCCACTTGGGAAGGACTTTCCTTCATATAGATGTAATTTCATGACATTTGTGCGTCCCTATCAAACTGATATCACATGGAATATTTGGCTAGTGCCATAGAAGTCTGCCTGATTTTTGCCGCTCAACTGTAACTTTATTTCCTGGGGTTTTATTTGGTTTTACCTTACATTCATTTTATATTTGACTTGCTGTTAGTATAGCATCTCCCAAAGGTATACTGAAGCATCTGCGATATTTTGCTGCCTAATACTTAAATTGCCATTTGTTCAAATGCTGAAGCCTAGAATGAATTGTAGCTTTATAGAGGCCTGGGGTCCACATCATCAATACTCCATTTTCACACCCTAAAGGGAGCTGTTTCATTTTAATATTAATTTAATATTTAACCAGATGATCCTTTCCTCTTATTTAAAGGGAACATTACCCCTGATATCAAAGTTCATTCATGTTGTTATACCAGACAGACCAATAGTGTGCTCTACCCAGAGCCATAGTGAAACACTGCAGTTAAATTTAGACTTCTAAATTATATATGTCTATGGATGTTCTCTTGGCTTAAAGCCAACTGACACAGAATTATTTGTGTCAGTGCTAAATCTGTGTCTAACTGTCCAAAACAGCATGGCCATAGATAAACAGTCAGTGGAAACACTGGTCCCAGTGCTGTTTGCTCCAAGCCGGCCAATATGTTCCAGGGACTGCTCTAATAGTTGAACACCACAGGCAATAACATTCAGCTCTGATCAGCATTTCCTGGCTCAATTTTGTGGTTTAAATAGTAATGAATACTATTTAATATATTTATTAATGTTCTACATTTCCTTAAAAATTCTATCCTTTATCCCCATTGCTAAACTCCTGTATTCTTGAGCCTTCTTCATGGGTAACAAGATCAGCAGCAGCAGGAGGCAGGCTTTTTCTGTCCATTAGGTTTCACTCTCAAGGAAGTGCTGTAGGTAACAGAAATTTTGGACCAAAACTCATTCAAACAAACCCTAGAAAATTAACAGAGGAACATGGCACTATCCCATCTTTCTCTCTACCCATCCCATCCTTAAAAAAAATCCACAGTTATCAATAACATTTTCAAACACTTTAAAAAAAAATACTATTTTTTTCTTCAGATGATGGCTTCTTTTTGAGATACGTAGTATGTGTAGTTACAATTCTTCAAAGAAAAAGAGTGGTTCAAATAAAATCCTTCTTTTCATTTATTGCACTCATTACAAACACAAACTTCTATGGTATAAAATTGGTATTTACATCAATGAAAATTGGATCAAATTGGATCCTAAGTTCATATCAGTTAATGAAGATTTGTTTAACTCTAAAAGTTCTGGAGTAATATTAGAATGCATTAATCAGTTTTTATTCCTCATCAGTTTAAATATATACCTTCATATCTGCAGCACTACAGTGTGGACAATCACAACTAAATCCCTTTTAGAATAAATATATACAATTAACTGTGAGGAGCTGGAAGGCTTTATATAGCAAATTTGTTCTGATTTCTAATCCTTTCTTATAATACATCAACACAGCTTTCTCTGCTAAAGGGAGAGTTAAGCTCTATACTCAAGTGTTAGAGTCACGCTGAGTGTATGTCATAGCTCTCAATGTCATTTTATAAGCATAATATTTTCCAGATGGTTCAAAGAAGGTATTTGATGAAATTTTTTACCAACCAGAATTTTCTTTTCATCTGTATGGGGTTTTTTTGATAATTGTTTTATGTCAAGTAGTGCTCACTTTTATATGGAGTCATCCAATAACTACACCAGGGAAGTTCAAGAAATTGTACTGATGTCTCCACCAGTCTTAGCAGCTGGATAAATGAAAAGTCATTTCATGCTGAATGTTCAGAGCAGAGGAAAAACAATGTAGAGAGAAAACATGAAGGAAGTGAAGGAAATGCAAAAGCTGAACAATAGCTCCTCTGTGTATTTGTCCATTTTATATTCATATGAAAGCTGTATTCTTTTTTTTTTTCTCTCCTGCTGCCTTTTTACAGTTTTCTGATGTTAATCCTAAAAACTTTCTCATCTTTTATTGATCGTTTGACGGTCATAGCTTTGCTCATTAGTCTTCTGAAACCATGCTATAAACCCAGCACATTCTAGGAAAAATGTACCTATATTTCATAGCCATCACCAGCATACACTCGTCATTAATGCACTTTATGAAAGGGTCTTTCTCTCATATCTGCCCTTTTAACCCGTTAAAGAACTGCAATAACAGCAGTAATTTCAAAATTTAACAGAATTTCTCTTTCTTTACTGATCCTTGTATTGAATGTTGGTTTATCCCACCCAATATTCATATTCACACATCCTCCAAATATCATCATGGGCTCTAAACACATCTAAGATCCATGTCCGGACCCACAGTTGCCTGAGAAATGCTCAGATCACAGCATAGTCACTTGCCCACATACTTTAATCCTTAACACAACACTTTATCTGGTGACAAAACTGACATTGCATACAGCTTTCACCAATATAATAAAGGGTAGCAAATAAAAAAAATTAACTATTTTCTGCCTCACATCCCTTGCAGAGAGCATAAGAACAAATGCATTTGAAATCACAAAAAGATACTACAGGCTGGAAAGCAGGAAATCTCTGCTTGAGGCAAAGATAACAGAAGATAATAAATTTCTTCTCCAGGAAGGCTGGAAAATTTGAAACATGGTCTTAAAGTAATTAGGACAAAAACTGACTGGAATTGCACAGACACAGAGAAAAATTCTGAACATTAGGGTGAATTCAGACATTACTTATGGTCCTACCCAGATAGTTCCCTACCATTCTATGTCAAATTCTTTCTCTAACTGCAAGCTTTTCAGATACTGAAAATTCTGTAGCAAACTGAAAGAATGGAAATTATCTCCTTTTATGCACCAAAACGGATTACCTTTCCTTTCTAAATTTTGAAATGACTGCAGTGAATATAGAGTCAGTAGTTAGAAGAGGTCACTTAATCTACAGCTCTGAATAATGCATAAATTGGCACTAACTGAACTGGAAACCTTGGGTGGCACGGCACACAATCCTGCTGGGATGTCTTATGTTAACAAGCAAAAGCTCATCTTGTGTCTACTGTAGTTACTTCCTATCATCTATTTGGCTTTTAAGACTGACAGAATTCTCAAAAAGAAAATATCAGCTTAAAACTTGAAAATTAATGTTATTAAAATACATTTTCCATCATATTTCTCACCATAGAATTCTGGTTTGTATAAAAATTCTCCCTGAAAACTCTGTGTTTCAAATCTTGTAACTCCACAGCACCTATTTGTGCCATTCGCATCTCTTAACTCCTTTCCCCACTTTTTCACTAGCCCTTTGGAATTTTAATAGGAAGCTCCATCAAAAGATTGTACTTTAATGAACCTGGAGGTCAAACAATATTAATCTGTTGCTTTAAAAGCAGCATTTTAATAAAATTATGCTGTACCACTGGGATAGGCATTCTTTCCAGATCTGCTATTTAAATTAGTATGATTTTTTGATGGTGCATTGGAAAGGTTTTATTCACTGGGCTTATCAATTTACCATTTTTCAAAGGCTAAAAAATCCTTAATTTATGTTTATCAAGGTTTTAGATTAAGAAAGATTGGCACTTATATTTGCTGAAGTTCCTGTTAATGTTTCCACCTTAAGCAACTGGAGGAGGATAAATGCCATATGGAAGAAATCCAGTTTCTCTATATTATTAGAGCCCTTGGCTGGTTGTTATGTAAACAGCTTAATAAATACACATAATATAAATCACCCTGGCTTAGACATTTGGCCAGACAATAAAAGCACTATAGTAGTTTATATAGTTGTCACAGCTGTTGCTAAGCAAATTGGCAAAATCTTGATGTTTAACCTCCAGCAGCTTGTCATACAAAATCATAGCAACATACTTTAACCTGATGTATGAAAAAAACATACAATAGTCCTCTAGTGGCTAGATTTTCTGCTGGGTTGTCTACATCCAAAGAGGGAGGCTACAGCTGCAAACTGATTACGTATTTCTAACACCAAGTTTTCTTACCCTCTATCTCCTCAAGGAAAAGCTCACCCCAAAAAGACCTGTTTGTCTCTGCCCTCAATAACTAGCTATCACAGAAGCCAGATATACCAAACGGTGAGGTTCTTTCCCTAGACACCAAGTCAGAGTTTTTTCAAAGTTCACTGAGGTCTGTAGGAGTAATAATTTTAAGAATTCAGCAGGCTTCAAATAGGTCTTTTATCAACATTCTAATTAAGCCTATACACTTATTATCTTGTAGAAAAGCCTCTGTTCATAATAACAGTATAATTGGGGAAGCTGCACTTTTTAGTTTATTCTTTAGGCTATTAGCTGGCAGCTAGGAAGAAATGTAGGAGTAGCAAATTGTGAGTGAGACATAGGCTTTGTGTCTGAAAAAGTCTTTGAGATTTTAAAATATTAGTTTGGATTCGTATGTGGCTAAACTTTTTTACTTCTACACATTACCCTCTACCCTTCCCCAAAAAGTAAAAGTTAATGTATAAAATAAAACCTTCTTGCTCAAATACCACATCAGATACACAACAGTTAAACAAATCCTTTAACCCTTTTTAAACTCGCAAATCTCCTCAGAACTGTTTTGATAAACTATTTGCCAGAAAATGCTGTTTCATTAGAAATTTGTTTCCATGTTTTAGCAGCCAGCAAGTCCTCCTCAGATTACTGCAGACCATAGCATAAGAATTTCTGTTTAAAAAGCAATATCCACCTGAAAAAAAAAAAAAAAAGCTAAACTTCCAGTTGCATTTATGGAGCAAAATACTTATGAGGAGACAGTAAAATGTTTGTACTGCAGTTTCTGACAACCTGTTCTAGAATACACGTAGTTTATTATTAAATGTCATAGGCTTCTGCTTCCTACTTGTTTTGCAGATGTCTGAGAAAAAGCACACAAATAAATGAGGAAGCCAACTGATCAAGGGTTCCTTGTCTTATGATGCCTTCTGGCCCTTAAAAGCAGCCCATGGATAAAGCACATCAGGAGTTTAATGGGAGAAATGGACCCTACACAGACCGTCATAAATTAGTTTAGATCTTGTTCTTCTTGAATGCAATTAGTTCATCTTAGACACAAGGAATCTTCATCCAAGGTTTCACCAAGCATAGCCTCCTGAGATAATGGTTCCACTAATTTAAAATAAAACTTTAAATGTGTGTGACTTCTATATCTAAAAAAAAAGAAAAAATTGTAATGAAAATACTAATTTCAAATAGATTCTATAAAATTCATTCAAATTTGGGATTAGACTGAAGTTGTAATCTCACTAACAAGAGTCTCCATGTACAACCTAGCAATGAAAATGGACCACAGAAAGATGCAAATGTATAGATTATATTAGTGCAAAAGTTGACAATAATCCCTTTTGTGAATTTTTGTGTGATCTCCTCTGAGGCTCACCTCTGTTGCAACGTCTCAAAAGCATTACTTCAATTCCCATGATTAGCTGCTTCTTATTCTGGGTAGTCCAGATTTCACCTCTCCCAAGAGAAAGAAATCATGTTTAACGATTCGGGATGTCTGGTCCAGTGCAGTCTGAAATCTCTCTTCAGGACCAAAGTTCAAATCCCTTCCCAGTCATGTCTGTTGGCTTTTCCACACTGCTTCTACAAGTAAAATTTCTGCCCATTTCTGGTCTGTTTTGTCTTTGCTACAATAGCTTTTTCCTGTCCTATGTTAATTCCTCACAACTTTAATTTAGCATGACTTTCCATCGCTTACTAAATAAAACTAAACTGGGGAATCAAGCCAAACTGCCTCATCAGTCCCAGAAGCTGATCCTTGTTTTAATTAATTTTTTTTGAATGTACAATGCTTTGAGATTAATTTATATAAGAATTTGACTATATTCTTCCATGTGACTGCTAAACACTAAAGAGACAATGCAATGAGTCGGTAATTCTTTCTTACCCATCTATAAATAGAAAGAGGAAGAAAAGGGAGAATTAATATGCATCTATTTTTTTTGTTATATGCATCT
>JAOXJM010000004.1:5911452-5922260 GCA_026413425.1 Tringa solitaria
AAACCAAGCTGAATCACACAATATTCATTATTCTCCTTGTTGTATACATTATAGCATGCTTCATAAGGATTAAAATTCAATTTTTCATCAGTGGAAGAACACTGAATATGACACTTCTCAAAGGAGTTACAGTGACTCTTAAAAAGAAAAAAATGATGTGGTGGAATGGAGAAATGGATATAAAAGCAAGAAAGTCTTCCAAGATTTTAAAAAAGAAAAAAATATGGAAAATGACAATTATTTCCTATGGGGACCACAGAATGCATAATGCTGCATCCATGCTGTTTTGAAGATATTAAAGTAAATATAGTACATCTGCTGTACAGCATCAAGATAATCTATCACAGTGTGAAGTTCCATGATGATTATGTGTATTCAGCTCTCCTTCTGTATATTCCCATTCCTCTTCTTCATTATCTTGTACACCAGACAAATTGTCATTAGGAAACAAGCAAAAAAAAAACCCCAAAACCAAAACAAACTAACAAACTTTACTCAAACTATCCATCCTGGTGTTATAATGCTACAATGAAGAAATTAGAAGAATTCTGGTTTGACTGTTTCCTATGTCCTGTTGTGAGATGACTAAATATTTGGGGTTTGTAAACTCTCAGTGGCTGTGCTCATTCCCAAATAACTCACCTACATGTGAGTTCATCCAAGTGCTAATGATTCTACCCAATCTGAGTGGGGAAATGTTTCTTCACCTCTTTCAGTGGAAGAGTCATTCACTGGCAGAGCACAGCTGGGGAAAGTGTTATAATGGGCATGTATACCCAAAGGTAAAATGAAAGGCAAATGTTTACAAGGTTTTATGGAAATATGCTGTAGTTCTGTGCTGTCCTATTGTTTATGATGCTGTTACCTGACAAAGATTAAGATTTCCCATGTAGGAATCATATTAAAAATAATTGCTATTTTTCGCTCTATTTGAGTCAGTGAAGTTATATGTTGCCCGGTGCAATGTAAGGTATCAGCTCAGTTAGATGGATGAAAGGTGAGGGGAAAGGAGAAGCAGAGAGGAAAAGAGAAGTATTTCCTGATGAATGACCTTTTGAGGTCTTTTTTGTTGCTAGCTATCTACTAAGTGAAAGAAAATCACAACATGGTCACCAAAAGTATAGAGAATGGGATGTTGCTTTGCATTAAAAAAAAAAACAAAAACAAAAAACCAACAGAAAAAAAACACCAAAAGAAAAAAAAAAGAAAAAATCCGGTAAAGATTTTCCTTGCTTACATGGCAGACTAAAATCAAGAATTTCAAAACTTCCATTATCACAGGCAGAAGCTTATTATTAATGTGTTTTTCTTTTTCAGAGCCTCTTAACTGAAATAGAATTCAAAACCCATGCTGTGACTCTGCAATATTGTTCACTGCAAGAAACTATTTTGTTCTGCCTCAGAGGCAATACATTTTTATGTTTAATTTTGCCCTGGGTATATACAGCACTTGTTTATGTCCTTAAAATGTCTTTTAAAGAGATTGATTTCAATGCATCTGTACTAAATCCAGCTATGAAGATTTAATTCTCTCCCTCATGCAGCAAGACAACATTTACATTTTATTTTGGTAGCTCATATTTCTACTAGGTAACGATGGACATAGTATCTAATCACTTACATAGAGATAGATGCATATATTTGTTTCATGTTCTCAGTGTAGCTTTAATTATATAATTTTACTTAAAGTTTTATTACTAGCTTGAGATTACTCTTTAGCCTCAAGTGCTGCTACCAAATTTACATCTATAGTAAATTGGGTTCATGTAAAAAAATGTTTTTTCTCTTAGAAAAATACCATTACATGGTGTATGAACGTTTCAGAAAGATTTCTATTTGACCTGGTGCTACTTCTTTGGAAATGAACATAACCCAAGGTTTAACACATATGTGTAGGCATGACTGTGTGTCTGCAATTCCCTGTTTTCATTTAATAATGGACATGAGGAAAGCAGGAGATGGGTTTGATTCGTATGCCCACTATGAACAACAGGGCTCCTGAAGGCAAGCCTGCAGGAGTTTATCAGCCCAGCGTATTTTGCGCAACATGAATGCTGTTTGTTGTAACACATTGTTTTGTAAAAACAAGGGAATTTCAAAGGAAAATAATGCCATTCTCATTTGAGACTTTCTCAGTATTATTCTGCTTGTTTCTCCAGTCCTTCAAACATTAGTGTATTGATTTAATTCTTGTCATGTTGAGTATACTTGTAACAGGAGAAATTTTTTCCCTTTACCATACCAGGAAATCATTATCCTTTCCAAAATCTAAATCACATTTCATTCCAAACACATTGAGTGTGACCAAGTTACCCATCAACTTAAAGCAATAAGTTGTATGTTAATGGCCCTATTTATTTAAGTATATTGTCTTAAATCAGCAGTCTATTTAAACCTGATTTTTTATGTATGTATAATGTGTGGACTTGCTCAATAGTCAGGCAAAGAGCATGAAAAAAGTTGTATGAAATATTGTAAAGCCTAAATGACAGTGTCTAATGTGCATTACTTGGCTTTTATGGTGAATGGATAGGAAGGAGCATCTCCAGAAATATAATGAGTCTAGAAGGTAGGGCATAAATAGAAAAAATTCAGGAAGATTATCAGCAAAGAATTTTCTTACTTCAGTAGGCTTTCATTCTGGACAGAGATTATCTGCTAGTGAAACTCCCAATAAAGGAAGTTTTGCTTGGATAGCTCCATTATTGAAGATAAGCCGCCCCTGTAGCTGAAACTGCACATTTTAATTTTCCATTACTAGACTGTGTTTCCAGATATTGAAAGATGCAAGGAATTACCATTTAATAAAAACAAATAAATGTTTTTTCAATGAAAATTGAGAAAATAGTTACTGTGGCCTTAAAACCAGAGTTATGCTAATAGGCTCATGCATTTGTTTTCTTTGTCGTCTTCTACCCAAGAACATTTATTTAATTCTATATATATTGTGACCTTCATACTGGAATTATTTTGCTATCAAAACTGTTACCCATCAGTGGATAACATATATTTATCTGAAAGAAGTGCAACTTTCAGTATATACCAGAATCAGAGCTGAATTGTACTGTTATAAACTGATTTGAAATGGTTCTCCATGAGTAATTGTTTCTTTAGGACCTGTCAATATAATTTGTTATCAAATTTCATTCTTTACACTCTCCTATATGCTCATTAGTTCATAAAACTGTTGTGAAAGATTATTGTTCTTCTTATAGAAGCAATAATATTGCTATCTAATATAAGATAATTACATTTGTTGTGTCCAAATTCTAAACAGAATTTCTATTCTTTTGGAAACAATAGGTAAGCAGGAAACGTTCTGTGTCCATGCAGAATTGCTCCCTATGCTCTCTGAATAATAAGTTCAACTTAGCCCTTCACATTTTGCCTGTTAACTTTTCTGATACATTTTTGTGTGATTGTGGTGTTTAGCAATTTAAACAACAATACTAACATTCATTTTGAGCACAACAGAATTTACAGATTGCATTAAGGTGGTGTGAGTAGTAAAAATTGGGGTCAAGAATTGCAGAAGGAATTGCTGAGAATGAATGACAGGATAATTAAGCTGCAGGTAAAATTCAATGTAAGTAAAAGTACAGTTTAATTTGACTCATATAATGAAGGGATGAAAGATTACTGCTAGTACTCTGAAATGACATCTTGGGTTATGTTAAATAATTCCATTAAAAATACCATGTCTGTGCTCAATTATTTTCAGAAAAGAAGTTGAAAAATCCAGAATAATTAGCAGAGGAGTAAAGAGCAAAACACCATTAGGCTATTGAACAAATCCAAGGTGAACTCAATATCTTGTGAATACTATGCCTGGATTTCTGGTCTCTCCTCCAAGAAGACACATCTGAGAGTCATCCAGGTGAGAGAACAAGAATTAATAAAAGTCTGTGTAAGCAATTACTAAATAGAATAAGACCCTACAGGTGGTTCAGATGTAGTATTATAGAGCTCTACAGAAACATGAGCAGCTCAGAAAAGGTATAGAATCATACAGTCGTAGAATGGTTTGGGTTAAAAGGGACCTTCAGAGATCCTAGTCCAACTGCTCTGCCACTAGCAAGAACATCTTTCACTAGATCAGGTTTCTTAGAGCTCCTTACGAGGGGGGACCTTGAACACCTCTAGTTGTGGGTCACCCACAACTTCTCTAGGCAACCTGTTCCAGTGTCTCACCACCCTCATAATAAAAAAGGTCTTCGTTATGTCCAATCTAAATCTACCCTCTTTCAGTTTAAAACCACTGCCTCTTGTCCTGTCACTAAAGACCCTGGCAAAAAGTCTTTCTCCATCTTTCTTATAAGCCCTCTTTACGTATTGAAAGATGACAATAAGGTGTCCCTGAAACCTATTCACCAGGCTGAACAACCCCAACACAGTCTTTCCCCACAGAAGAGGCATTCCAGCCCTCTGATGATTTTTGTGGCCCTCCTCTGGACCCACTATGACAGGTCCATGTCTTTCTTGTTCTGGAAACTCCAGAACTGGATGCAGTACTCCAGGTAGTATCTCACAAGAGCAGAGGTAAATGATCATTCATGATCTTTTTGAATACCAGAACAAGGAGACATCAAATAAAAGTAAAAAATGGCAGCTTTGAAATAAATAAAAATAGTTGGCTCCTCAAACAGGATGTAATTGAGTTGTGGAACTTCTTGACATAGTAAAGGAAAAAGTGACAGAAAGAAAACACAGGAAAAACAGGACTTCTGATGCAGGAAGTACTTAACCTACATATGAATGAAACCTTTCGTGTGTAGTGTCATGGTTTCAGTTGGGATAGAGTTAGCTTTCTTGTTATCAGCTGGTATAGTGCTACGTTTTGGATTTGGGATGGAAGCGGTTTTGATAGTGCGCTGATATTTTTGGTTGTTCCTAAGTAGTCAAGGTCTTTTCTGCTCCTCATACTGCCCTGCCACAGAGTAGGCTGTGAGGGCACAAGAAGTTTGAGGAGACACAGCTGGGACAGCTGACCCCAACTGGCCAAAGCAATATTCCATGCCACATGACATCATGCTCATTCTATAACGCTGGGGAAAGAAGGAAGTGGGGGACGTTTAGAGTTATGGGTTTTGTCTTCCCAAGTTACTGTTATGCATGATGGAGCCCTGCTTTCCTCAAAAAGGCTGAACACCTGCCTGCCAATGAGAAGTAGTGAATGAGTTCCTTGTTTTGCTTTGCTTGCATGCACGGCTTTTGCTACGCTTATTAAAATGCCTTCACCTCAACCCATGAGTTTTTCCTCACTTACTCTTCTGATTCTCTTCCCATCCCACCTTGGGGGACTGAGTGGCCGCATGGTCCTAGTTGCTGGCTGGGGTTAAACCACAATAGTATGAAAGCGTAATATGGAAGTATCACTGTCGGCTTAACTTGTTCATACCTAGCTATCTACTACTGGTTATTGTCAGAGAGTAAGCTAGATCAATCTATGGTTTCAGTTCAGTTGTTTTTGCACCTTGCAAAACAGGACAAGAGTCCTGCAGATACAGTGTGAGGCTGTGTGATGGAGTTACTGAACGGTGTCTTAAGCTTGTACATGTTTTTGTTACGCTTTTCTCAGTCACTGTATAAGCAGGCACCTCTTCAACTTACTTTCACATAAGTTGAAGTTCTACTTCACCTACTTTGAAGCAATCTTTGAAATCATGCTTTCTGGAGTGGGCTTAGTGCAAAGGGGTTTTGATTGGAATGCATTTAGAGTGTCAGATTTTGCAGCTAGCTTAGCTTATTTATCTTTTGGTATCCTTGAATATTTTGATGCAAATTATGCATAGAATGGTTGAAGTAGAAAGACAAATAAATCAGAAAAAGTCAATGTCCCACTTTCTATTCATCACCCTACTGGTGACTGGCGGAGTTGCTTCTCAAGTCAAGGAATTTACAGTGACTTAAATTGGGAATAATAGACCCTGATATGTAGGTTTTGATATTTGCTGATGAACATAAAAGGAGAAAAAAGTAGTTTATGTCTTTCTTGCACATGAAATATTCCTTTACATTCACTGACTTTCTACTGTAACAAGGTTGATATATTAGAAAAAATGCCTTTGGGAATAAAGACCTCAGGTTTTCCTATAGCTAGGTATTCTACTCAATTTGAGAAGGTGGTATTTATCTATTAAATTTTAATTGTCAAATATTTTCAAGTTTACAAGTACTCTGGCTTTAAAGTAATTTAGTGAAAACTAATCTGTTGAATGATTATGTCAGTATAGCCATTTATTCAAAGAGAGAAAACAAATGTTCCTGCCAATCCAGTAAATTTCTGTATGTTATAAAAATAATTATAGATAGTAAGCATGCTCTGAAGTAGTATTTGCAGGCTATAAATCACTGACAAAATGTCAGTGTGATTATAAAGTTAGTGTGATATGATACATAAACATACTGCAGTTTGAAGTTTACTTATGAATTCATCTATGACCAAGTGGTTCCACCTCTTCTTCTGTGAAAAACATTAATTATTTTATTCAGCTCTGTAATTTCATTTTAGAAATTTAGATCACGTTTCTGTAAATAAATGAGAATGAGACTTAAGAAATCTTTTCAACTTAAATGCTGTAAATTGTTCATTCTCACAAAATAAGGTGGAGACTTTCAGGGATGTAGTTGGAAACCAAGTGTTTTGAGCTGGGTTTTAAAGCTGTATGGATCAGCATAACCCACAGAAATGAAAGGTCTCTCCAGGAAATTAACTGTTATGCTTTATGTGTGCTGTTAAATTAAGAGAGTAGGGTAACTGAATAAAATAACATCTTACTGTCCCACAAGCTTAAGGCTCACTGAAGACCAGTGGAAAACAGTTCAGTCCCTTCATCTTTCTGGATTTCACTAGACTTGGGCCTCAGCTTTGATATTAAAAAAAAAAAAAAAAAAGAAATAAAATACAATATGGGCCAAAATACATAATACTGGCTCAGAAAGAGCCTACTAGAGGATTTGTCCTTTCAGGGTTTTAATCCCTGTAATCTCTCAACACAGGCCAAATCCCAAAGTCCTTAAATATCTCAGCTCCGCTGTTAGCATGGCAAAATTCCCACTGAGTTCAAGTAAGATCTGAGTTAATACTTCAAATTTGGATCAGAATGAATGAAACTGAGAAGCCATCTCTGAATATCATAAATTCAGCATAGAACACATACATCAGTTGATGGGAGCCTTTTCTTCTATGATTCGATTTTTTAATGGCAGCCAGCCCACACAGCAGCTGAGGGATACATTCCTAAAATATTTCTGTTGATACATAAAATTAGACTCTAACCTACTAAAATGCTTATATTGTGCTTTTCCCAAGGACCAAGAAGTGGGTCGTATCTTTGTTAACCTTCTGACTAATAATAGACCTCATAAAAAGACAGCATGCCAAAAATCTGTGGATTATGGCTGTCAACAGCAAAAGCGCAAATTACACTTTAGGTTCACAAGTTTATTGTTATGTTGCACTTAGAAGAAGTGAGAAATTTTCTGCAGCAGAAAATGGTATTAGTGGAGTAACATAAATCATCCCATTTAAAATTTCCACAATATATTTATTTTCTTACCAATTTATTCAACCTTGAGTGCATCAGACTTCATGTATGTTGTTTTATTGGAGCTGGATGACTGGAAATAAAAATACTTATTGTTTACTTTCTAATTCCACATTGCATTCAAACTTACAGTAAAACAAAATTTTTGAAATGAAAAACCATTAGAAACGTGTTTGAGATTGTGAATTCCTTTCAGACAGTTTTCAAGAAACTGCTTAACTTGGGAAATCAAGGTCTTGCTGTATGTTAGGCAACATCATCTTATAAACAGTATAATGATCTGTTATATTTTATAGTAGATATAGCTTTTTTTTGTGAAGAAAAAGAGGAAATATCCTTCTTATATCTTACTGTAGATGAGATGTACATGTCATGCATAAAAATATACACTTGGGGAGGACTTAAGAGTTAAATGGCACTCTTGCAAATAAACTCATAATATAAATTTTCAAGTAGGATACATTAAAAGTTACTGAGAGACCACCTCTTCCCCCCTCCTCAATTAAATAAGCAAGTAGCATTTAATTTTGTAATTGTCCTTTAAAAGGAGCATTCAGACATAGGATATTAAAAAGTCTAGTAGCACTGGCATTAAAATTAAGCGTTGCATATAGCTATTCCACCATGATTTTCTCTGAAAGGGAAAGATAAGTCTGTTAGGGACCCAAAGATGATTATTTCATTGTTAATTAAGACTTTGTTTTTAAAAGAGTACAATCTTCCTGAACTTTGATCTTAATATTTGTCAAGGCAATTTTAGCGTAAGGCTTGGAGGAGGAAACTTTAAAAGTACCCTTTTGGACACAAATATTACCAGATTAGAACCATTGCATAGGTTACATTTTTCATAACTGAAACAAAACATAACCATGGGAACAGCAGATTTTGTTCTGTTCAAGAGTCTCCCTTTTTATAAGTTAGGAGCCTATATTCATTTCTTAAAAAAAAACTTTTTAGCTTTTGGTAGGGAGTCTAGGAGAAGGTGAGGCCAGATGAAAAATGGCGAGAACATTTGCAAACAACCCACTTCACTGGGTTCTGTGGATGTAAAAAACATATCTATCAGTCTGGCAATTCCTTCCTTCCTAAGGCTATTAATGACTTGATCTAACAAGAGATGTAGAGTACTATTTATAGTAGTGATGTGCCTTCAGTTCTTCCTTTATAGCACTAATGAGGCATTTCTTATCTGCTGAAGGGAAGATATTTTAATTCTTCAGTGTAAAATCATGGCTGGGCTCTTTAGCTGCAGATCCCAAGCATCTGGTAGATCATTTGCTAGCTGTCGGCAGCAGAGACAATTTTCTGGATCAAACTACCAGAATATGACAGCCCTTTAATTGTGGCTCTGAAAAAATAAAACTTGGAGGGTCATAAACTCTTATTCAGTTACACTACAAACCAAGTTAAGAGATATGCACATTGGCACAAAATCAGGACAGTCTCTATTCCTTTCTATTGCAGATTTAAGGCATTAGTGTAGGCAACTCCTCGAGCTATTGTGTGGCTTAAAAGACATTGGTTTTTCACTTTTTTTTTCAGCTGTAAAAGTACTGGTAAGGAGTCTGATCATTGTCTGAAGATGCCATAAAAATATTTGCATGCTCACAGTTCTAACCCTATTCTGATGTAAAAGTACAGCAAATTAATTTTTTTTTTCAACTTTTTCCATATTGGATGTGCTTCTCCTCCCTTTTTAATCTACTAGCATCAGAAGCATGAGAAGGAAATGAGAACTGTTATGTCCTGAGTAGAGCAGCCTAACTGAAAACTGAATAGCTAGAAATTTCATTTTCAAACATGATTTTAGTCTTCTCAAGACTGAAAGCAAGATATTTTTCAGTTTGTTTGGAAGCTTTCAATGCTTGTTGACAAAGCAAAATGCCTTTGATAGTCATGCTTTGCAACATGCATCAACGGTGACGGTTTTCTGCCTTCCCCTTGCAGATTCCTCAGATCTGATGCAACCTCCAAATGTCTCTGCCTTCAAGCTGAGCTCTGGGGTAGAAACCAGACTCCTCCCTGGCCTGGAGAAAGCTCCTTCTGAAATACAACAGATTTTGCCTCAAAATTCAAACATAAAATTTGGCATTGATTTTTTTTTTTCTTTAGAAAACTCAATAGAAATTCTACTTCTACTACTTTTTGTCCTACCCTTGAATTGCAACCTGAGGATGAAAGTACATGAATTTTGAATGACTATCCTCCTAAAAGACCCCCAAGAGCAGATTATTTCTCTACACATAGCTGCACTTGCAATGCAAATCTTAACATCGAAGTTACTCATGGATGGGTTCATAATACGTTGTAATTTAGTAACTTAATATTGCACAAGGCATACGACAGCACAAATTTGGTCAAATGGATCTGTGATATCATGATACCACACAGTTTTGACCTCAGTGAAGTTTACTGTAGATGAATACTCTGCAATGCTGTCTATGTAATACTTTCATTATTTAGTTAAATGATCAATTGCATTGTTTTTTCACCAATAATTCAGCTTTCATCTAGCAGAATGCCATTAACCCATATTCTATCACTTAGTAATATAACATCATAATATCAACTGACCTAGTATTCCCCCACAAGTATTTAACACAGGTTTTTATGCTTTTTCTCACTTCTCTCTTTTGTTGTATTAGCCTACTGCCAGACGCTGCTGATCACTACAGCACCTTCCACTACCAAGTATATCAAAAGGCTAAATTACAAAAGAAGGAAGAGCAGATCACACTCATAGACTTATCAGTCACTGTGACAACAGGCAGAGCTGCCTAGAATGAGATCATAATTCCATGGTTAGCCACCCTACCAGGAAGGATACTGCTTTGATTGCAAATCGCTTGCTTTGTTATTTAGAAAAGTTCTGGAGCCTTCTTTATAATAGAAATAGTTCTCTGTGTGTATTTGTGCATCCAGAAAGGGCACTACTCTGAATTTTGAAAGAACATCTAAATACTTTTTAACATACCTATCTCAGTGCTACCTACTCTCATTTGTAGTGAAAAACAACCCAAAATATATCTAAACATATCTTCTCATTTACACCTGGCTTGCTGCCTTTGTTTTACATTTAACCTTTAATTATTTGAAGGTGAAGAAATGATCTCCCACTTAAGAACAGCAGAACACTTTGTTTGGGGGGATAAACTGATTTATGAAAAAAATCCTAGTCTCTATTAAATAAAATTCTGCTCTAGTTGCTTTATTTATATTACAAGTATTTTAGAATAATTAGTATAATATATTGTTATTATC
>JAOXJM010000004.1:5960111-5973397 GCA_026413425.1 Tringa solitaria
TGATCTCTATGGTCCCTTCCAACTCCAAAAATTCAGTGAAATTCAGTGAAATTATTGTCTTCCATTTTGAGTAATGAATTCAAATGAGAAATAAGGACTTAGTTCAGTTACCTGAGCTATAGCTGGCAGAGGATGAAGTCAATATTACAAAATGTTATCCTTCTTAACAGACAGGAAGAGAAATCTCATAAACACCATTGTTCAATTTTTATTGTGATGCACAGACTTAAGAAATGGAAGCGATGAATAAATGGATTCAGGGTCAAGTCCTCTAAAAACAATAAAATGTATGAAAAATCTTAATATCATTTAGAAATATTGAAAAAGAAATGCGTATTGTGATGAGAAGGGTAACCACTGTTGTATGCAACTACTGTATTCTCAACTGTGGGAAGAGCCATAGAAGGGTTTGCTGAAGAACACAGTACCAAGTCATCCTAGTACTCAGCCCCAATAAATAATTATGTAACTCCTCTGTACTGTCCTTGAAATGATGAATTTTTACTTTTTTTTTTAAATTATATAATTTCATTCTTAAGATTAGCGGTACTTTCTGCATACACACTTATATATGCATACACACACACACTTTGCCTAAGGTGAAAATCTTTTTCTATGCGTATCACTGCTGCTGTGAATAGCTGTAAATAGTTTGTTCTGTCTTGCAATGTTATTTGCAGTATATTTTCTGATGATGTCTTGCTATTAGCAACTATGCAAAACAAAAGCTGTAACATTTTTCCTGATAAATGAGGAACGGCTGTCGGAGATGGCTGGAAGAGAGCCATGGCTTCATCTGGGATGGAGTTAACTTTCTTGTTAGCAGCTGGTGTAGTGCTATGTTTTGGATTTGGGATGAAAATAGTGTTGGTAAAAGACTGGTGTCTTTAGTTGTCGCTAAGCTCGCTAAGGCCTTTTCTGCTCCTCATACTGCCCCACCAGTGAGGACAAAAAGTTGGGAGGAGACACAGCTGGGACAGCTGGCCCTAACTGGACAAAGGAATATTCCATGGCATGTGATGTCATGCTCAGCATGGAAAGATGGAAGCAGGAGAAGGAAGGGGGGATGTTTGCAGTTATGGTGTTTGTATTCCCAAGTAAGGGTTACATGTGATGGAGCCCTGCTTTCCTGGAGGTGTCTGATCACCTGTCTGCCAATGGGAAGCGGTGAATGAATTCCTTGTTTTGCTTTGCTCATTTGCACAGTTTTTACTTATTAAACTGTCAAATTTTCTCACTTTTACTCTTCTGATTCTTCTCCCCATCCCAACCAGGGAAATGAGTGAGCAGCTGCATGGTCCTAGCTGCAAGCTGGGGTTAAACCACGAATGAAGAGCTAGAACAAAGATGTTTGCTGAGGTATCTAAGCCATGCCATAAACATCTGAGGCACTTCAGGCACAGATCTTTTCAGACCGAGAGCACATAATGAACCTTAGATCCTGTAATGACGTTGCCTCCAGGGGAGAGGAAAGGTGTGATTCTGCTCCAAAGCCTATGCAGGTTTTCAGATATTTTTATAAGCAGTTCATATTTCTCTGTGGCCCCTGACTGGTTTGGTAGAAGATCTGGTTGTAACAGTGTGTTGCAGTTGTTTCACCCAGCTCCTGCCTATTCATCAGCTACTATATTGCCAGATGTGCTTCCCACCCCTTGTGTGGCAGCTGCTCCAGGGGTGGGAAGCAGTGCAGCAGCGAGGAATTGTTAACACAATAGTGTCATTCTTTTTCTCCATTAGTGCTTGCAGCTTCCTGTTGCCTTTCTAATCTCTGCTATGTCCCATCCTCTCTTTGTCCCTGGACCTACAATTATCAAAGTTATTCATATTATTGTGCTGTTGCAGAAGATAAGCTAGACTGCTGCACAGACAAATTCCAAAATGTAGCTGAAACGTGATGACCTAATGCAAAGGGAAAAATACATGCAGAGAATAAAATAAATATGGTCAGTCTGACTCTGAATACTCTGTAAAATACAACCAGTCTCTAAGTAGTTTGTAAGTATACTGATTTAATAAGCATTTAAAGTATATCATTTTAGCTAGTCAGATGCTTAATGGTATAATTATATCATGTTCTTCCCAGATGGGACAACTTGGAATTTATACAGTAATTAAATGCACCCCATTTTCATTAGCCCCACTATTTTTTATTTTTTTTTTAATAAATATGGCACTGGTACTCAGGTAACTTCCTTAATCCCTTTTTCAGCATAATTTCTCCACTGATTATCAGTTATTTTTTTGTTCTGTTACACCCACTTCAAGATAGACAGTAGATTATCTCTGGAGGAAAAAGAATCAGTCATAACTCCTTTTTCAATTCACGTTACTGCATTTGACATCTTCCAGTTTCCCCACACCCTAGTAATAAAAAGCCATTGACAGAGGCACTTAACAGTAGAAAAAAAATAAGCAGGCAAATAAGGGACCTATAATTGAGCTAAATCCTTATTTTCAGCTCAGGAATCTTTCCTGAGGATGGCCTGTCAACTCCTCAAGATGTGGAGCAGGAGTATAAGGACACGGATCAGCCCTCTGGCAAAGAGCTTCAATTAGACATTACCATGAATTGGGGCAGGATGTTGGCCTGTGAAACCTTTTCCAAATGCTATTGGGAGAGAGAGGGTCAACAAGAACAAGGATCTGGGAGAGAATGGCTATTAAAAAATGGTATGCAGCAAGAGGAAATGTTAACGAGTCAGAAATTGCTACTAATAGACATCAAAACTCTGTTTTCCTTCTGGCAAAGTGGAAAGGTCCCTTCTGAGGTCCCCAAGTGTAACACGCATGTGTTGAGACGAAAGGTGTGCTGTGAAAAATGAAATGTTGTTATACTGTTAAAGATCATTTTGTAATGTGCAGATATACAAGGCTCTTATCCACGGTTGCCTTGCCAACTTAGATTTTAGATCTTTAAAATATGCTTTCTGGTATGTCGTTAGTTAGCTGTTTATCCATTACAGAGAAGGAAGAAAAAGTCTCTGAATAGCAGGCTGTATTTAGAGTTATTATCTGAGAAAACAATACCTGCCATGCAAACTCCACAATAGGCAGGACATGAGCCATGTTTGCAGTTAACAGTTCTGCATTTAAAAAGCACCTTCCTTTTGTTTACTTATCAGCTCCAGAGACAAAAGAACAAATATCATCCTGTAAACAATGGGGGAATACAAAACCCATATAAATTGGCAGCCAGAATTTTAGCATAAGTAATAAGGTTATCTTGTTACTACAATTCAGAAATTCAAGGAAATGTCAAAAGGGAGCAGCATGTTTACTGTTAATGCTATTGACACTTATTTATTATACTTGCTTTGAAAGGAGGTTAATATTTCAAATAATAAAAATTAATGGGAGCGTCATTCCTCAGCTCAGTTATAAAGATTGCAGAAATGGTCAACAGCTTTCTCATACACCATTTGCTAGGGAATGTGGGCTACAGAAAGGAGAGAAAAAGAAAATTTCAACAGCAGGTTTCTGTAGTGAATAATTTAACCATACGGCTATTTGGCTTGTGACCAAGTATGTGGCTTGTGAGAAGTATGTCAGGTATTGCACCTGGAATACAGAGGCACCACCTAAAAATGGCATTTTATTACAAGCGGAGGACAGACGAAATACCATATGCTGACAAAGTCTTTTTATTACTTTTCATTCTAAAGTTCACTATTTTCTTCCAACTCTCTGAGGAGGTATATTTTCTTGGTTGTATTATAAATCCCTTGTCCAGATCAGTAGGGTTGTAGTATTACTACAGCTTTCCATGGAAGGGTAAGACAAATGTTTTCAATGAATGCTTGAAAAATCATAACTTTTCTGGAAGGATCTTGTACAGTTTGGAGGACATCTTCAAAGGCCAGCAGCTACTTATGCTCAGGTTTAATTCACCTTCATAAGACAGTTACACAGATTTGTGAAAGTGTTTACCTTTTCATGCATTTAAATCCCCTTGGCTCTGAATTCTGAGCTAGGGTATATATAATATGATTTATTCTCACTAGGTACATAATCTTTCTGGTGGTCTTGGCAGAAGAAAATACACGTCAAGGAAGATAACTGATACGGAATAATAAGGACTCACAATAAATAAACTCACATTCTCTCCTTTCCTTCACTCATCCTCTCCAGTCCCCTCCTCCTTACTGAACAGAAAATTGGTTCTGTTTTACCTCAAACCAGGAAAAAACCTTGGCCACACACACCAGCAGGCTGATCACACACCACCAGTCTTTCACACACTACCACCCTCTTATGCCTCCACTCCATTTCCTCCCTGGTCCACCTTGATCCTTGCTTTCAGCAGTTTCCTTTTTTTCATTCTTTATGTGAGACCTGCTCAAATTTACTTACTTGAGCAAAGCACCTGCTGTTGCTTACCGATGGCTGAGTAGGATACGGTGTGTAGGGGGTTGGCACTGTGCTTGAAGCTGTATGAAGATCCAGCCAGGGACAAGGTGTCAAACCTACGGATGTATTATTCATCCCACCACCAGCAACAAACATTCATCTTTCAGATAATAGACAACAGGATGGAAGAGACTAAAGAAAAGAAAGGGGACTGGGTTCAGAAAACTCAGAGAGAAGCATTTCGGGAAGGAAAGGGAAGCAGTCATCTCATGGTTCTCAAATTTCTCTGTAGGAAACTGGCATACTGGAGGATGACATGAGAATGGTGCCCTGCAAACTCACTTCAGACACCTAAACTGGAATTCCCTTCTGGGGGATATTTTTTGACTGTTCACAGGCTAAGCTTAGAAAGACTAAGGACCCTCCTTCTCACTCTACTCCTGAGATAGTAAAATATCTTGAGCAGTACAACAAAGCACACATACCCTGTTTATTTTAAAAATTGTCTTCTGTTAATCTGTTAAAACCAAGTTTAACACTGTTTATTTATGAAAGCAGAAATCTTTTTTCCACAATGTGCTAATTCACAACGACCTATTAAGTCGCACCACAGGCTCCATTGTGTGTTTAGACACAAAGTGCTAATACAAAATGTTTTGGAGCATTTTATTTCCTTGTATTCAGTCACAATATATTTACAATTCTGTGGATGTAAATAAGTTTCCCCCTTGTATATAAATAAGCACTTTGTGGTATATTTCCTTACTGATTGAAAGTAAACGCATACCAACATTACAGTGCTGTAAAACATAATTTGTGCCTGGCTTCTTGGATCATCAATTTCAAAATATATCAGAACATATTGTTATAGAATAAACAGTATGACTCAGTTTGAGGCTTTCTTGCTCCTTCAGGTGCTGAAAGTGTTGTGAAGTGCTGCAGAATTCAGTCAGTTTCCTCCCTTCAGAGGAGCTAATAAACCAAGGTTATTTCTCCCTGTATCTGGGATTAAGCTAAATCCAATTGCATCTTTCAAAACAAATACAGCTGCTGGTTAAACATCCTTTCTGATGTAAGAAAAGAATAAGAGAGTCAAATTCATCATGTCCTATCAAATCCTGTTAAAACACAGGTGTCTTCAGGGGCTCTAATCTTATACCCTTACACATACAGAAAACGTCCATAAAAGGCAGAAACCAATTTCTGACATGTAATGTGCATTCTTCCCCCTCACCCTTTTAAATGTAATCACTGCTAAGGAAAGTTCTTTTCTAGGTCATTTTAATCATTAAACCAAGAGCAATGAAAATTATAATTCAATTGATCTGCTTTTGTCATTTCTAAGTATTTGCATTACTGACTTTCTTTTCAGCTTAAGTTAAATCAAGATCATCCCTGGTCAGTCTTGTTGACATACACTTCTCTACTAATCATGTTTAATGAAAATTGCAGGGATATCAAAATCATGTATAAGAAGAAGCGTAAAAAAAAAAAAAAAAAAAAAAGAGTCCTTCTCACTGAGCACCAAGGACAAAACATGACCTATCCAGGAGGGACTGACTATACTGTATATAAAACCAACAAATTTTTAAAGCTTATTTTGTCTCTGCAGGGTGTATAATGAATGATCACAATTTAAAGTATGTCGGATTCAAAGAAAGATGTGGGCAAACTTATTTTATGCATAATGAAGAATACATAATATATAGGAAATACTCAGATAATGTTGTTTATGGCATAATTTTACACATTATTTCTCAGGAGTATATTTTTTAGAGGGAACAGTCAGATATTCTCAGTAAAACCAATGAGATCCTATGAAGATAATGAAATTAGACTGCCAAAGGACATTGATCCATCATATTTTCTTCCCTATATCCAAAGTAATGAACTAGTCAATATGCTTCAAAAACATAGTTCAAAAACATTTCAAAATCAAAAAGATTTGAGATCTTTCCTCCAATAGCTCTCGTTCCTCTGACAAAATTTCCCAGTCAAACCAGGACATTTCTAGAGCGTGCATATAACAGCTTCTTGACACAAAATAGTGGAAGATGCTTTGCTGGACCTGGTATAATGAAACAAGGAAGAAGAGGTCAAAGATGAGAAGGTCCAGCATGGCTATGGCTGCAGCAATGATGTGATGGTGCAGTTTTTAAAACCTGAAAGTAGAGACCAAGCAGATTCACATCCCTGGGCTTCAGGAGACTGTATTTATAGACTATTTATAGACTTTATTGCTATCCACAGCTGCCTAATGGGAGAGTGCAGAGAAGAAAGAGGCAGAGTCTTCTCAGAGCTGCACAGCAGTCAGAAAGAGGCAATAGGCACAAGCTGGAACATGGAAAATTCTGATTACACGTAAGGAACAATTGTTGCCCTGTGGGTGGTCAAACGCTAGCACAGATTTCTCAGAGACATTGTGGAACTTCCTCTCTTGGAGACAGTCAAAACTCCACTGCAAAAGGTCCTTAACAGCCTTCTGTAATTGTACCTGTTTTGACTGACAGATTGGACTAGGTGATCTCTGGGGTTCCCTTCCAACCTATAATATTACTCTCTGTCTCCAAGATATGGCAGCATACTTGATATCGTTTTTCCTGGACGGAGCAGAAGAGAAAGGAGAAAAAGGAAATTTGTTGTAAGCCACACGTCTGGGTTACCAGTGCTTTGACATTACCTTTCAATCATTAGCCAGAGGCCATTATTTCTGCTTGTCTGAGTACCCTTGATGTGTATAAGAAAAAAAAAAAGAATAAACTGTCTAAAGTGTTTTTCCAATGAAAAAATTTGATGATATAATGTCTCCTCAAACTGTCCTTGTCCTGTTTTCTCTTTCTTGTCAAGTTTAAAACTTCTCTTATTTTCCATTTTAAAATATCTATGTCTTTGTCCAGTTTGCAACCAAATTAGAAGAATAAGCTGTTGTTGAGCTGTGTCTTGTCAAACTACTGCAAGATCATAAAAAAAGGGAAAGATTGTTGTCTTTTCTCCTTTCTTACATGATTCAGAGCAACACAAACTCTTGCATAACAACTATAGCACAGTCATGACTTGATGGGAAAGGTCAGAGCTTTTGGAACAGAGAAGAAAAATTCAGTAACTAGATCTACATCAGAAACAACAGCTGAAAAAAGTATTCAAAGGAAATGGAAATTCATAAATATTTTGTAAACTTTCTCTAATCTTGATTAAGAACCTGAAAGTGCCCAGCTTTATTTAATATCCTTCTAACCTCCATGTCTTTTACTCTTCTAAGCAACTGCCTGTACCAGAATCATACTCTTCATCCTTGGAAAATGCATGTTAACCCTATTAGCGGAACAGAAAGGAAAAGCTAAAGTTAAAAGCACTCTCCCTTGATCTGCACATACACTTTGTTGACATGTTTGGATTAGAGTGCAAGTCTAAAGCATGTTAAAACTACACATCTGGCATTTTTAATGAGAGTGTTTCAGTGAGAGTGAGAGACTTGATTAATTCTGAATGACAGCTTTGAATATTTGCCTAATAGGAAGTTGGTGGTAAAATTATTCTCTTTAAACCTGACAGAAATGGCCAAAACTAGTTAGCAGAAGTTTTTACAACTGTATTTTACTATGTTCTATGAATGCATGTGGAACAGCCTGTGATGCAACTCCCCTCATTTTCTTCTATGTATGTCAGCTATTTTTTTAAGATTAATTATCTATTTACTGGTGATTGTAAGTGTTCTAACAATTTGCATCTAGATGAAAAACCATTGTCCCTCATTCCATGAATGGATGGGAAGCCTTCTCAGAATGCTTTTCAGAAGCTTTATGATCCCTTTACTGAACCCACATGTATCTATAATAAAGCCCAGAGTGGGTTGTGATGGCTTAGTGGATCCATGTGGAGCTCTGGTACTCCCATGAAAAGACAGTTTCTAACAGTGAGTTACTCAACCAGAGCTATCATGGCCATCTGTTCACTGTAGCACAGAGGATGGGTATATCCAACAAAGCAAGACTTGCACCCAGTGGAAAGCTAAAGAAATTTTTAGCCAGTATTACACTTCCCTTATCTTAGTATTTTCTGAGTTTTCAAGTTGACCGTCTGTGAATGTGTCTTTGATTCCTAGCAGGCAATTTTTACTGGAGAGAGGTAGGACATACTTAAGACATAGTCTTACAGGTGTCTGCTACAGTACCGCAATACCAGCAATAAAGGAATTACCAGTTAGAACTGGAGCTCATAAAACCCTTTTAAAAAAACTTTTTTTTTTTTTTAAATGATGGATAAGATGGAGCAGAGATGAGGACCTTGCCACATTTTCGATTTTCCACTTTACTTCTCCTACCTCTTAACTAATTTGCTGACATATGCAGTAGCTGTATAAATATCCCTCACCTACAAAGTTGGTGAGAAAACAGCTCCATGGGAATCTGAGGAGTGCTCAGCTGAAAAACTGTTTCCTAATGACTTACAGAGCAAAAATAGTATGGGAGAAATTGTCTAAAACATTTTGAGGCCAAGAATGATTCTGTTGTCCTGATATAGCAATAATATGTACCTGCAGATAAACACACTGTTTCTTCTAGTACATTTTTGAGTGTTTTTGTCCAGTCTTGCATATTTGTATGCAAGTCCAGACTTGTAGGGTAAGCACAAGCAGTATTAACAAATGCTGGATGTCTTCTGAAAAGCATGTTAATACTAAATCCCAGGTGCCTTCATCACTGCCAAATTCATCCATCAATCATATTTTTTCTCTGTGAAGTGCTTACATACCAAAGATGAACGCAAGAGGAGGTGGAGCGGGTTTGCAAGTATAGAACTATTCTTTACATTATACTTTCCATCTGTGCTTAAACACTTGGCAGTTCCATCCTCTGAAAGTATTATGTCATAGAGAAATGCTCCCCCCCTCCTTATTTATCTTCCTTCCATACACTGTATTGTCTCATAGAAAAAATGGTTTTACAAAGGGTAAATAGAAATTATTTTATCTTTTATGGAAAGAATGTCTAGTCGTAGCTCATCTTATAAGGTAGTAGAGAATGGCATTAAAGACTGACAATAAAATGCAATATAATTTTGTCGAAGATAATAGCTAAAAGAAATATTAAGGGAGTGTGGGGGTTTTTATTATTATTTCTGTGTCAATAGCTCAGAAATTTTCTCCACCACTGGCCAAGAAAAATAGAGTATTTTTTATTTTTCAAAGTGACTGGAGCAAAACTGAAACTGTAGAAAACTGGAAATTAAAATCACAAGCACGAATTTCACAGTTGTTGATATTTTGTGGACGGAATATATTTTTTTTTCATTTTTCATTGAATTTGTGTCAAAAGTTTCTGTTGCCAAAATGCCTACATTCTTTTATAACACATAAAAATAAAGGACTGTGTTTGAATTTAAAATGTGTTGCTAAAAATACCATCTGTAGGTAAAATCACATGCTTAAATATATCAGTAGGTTTATTTCCATCTTATTTCCATCTTTTTTCCATGTAACCAAAGCTTTTACAGTTGCCATAAGGAGATGCTTTGGGAATTGGGGAGGGAAGCCATCACCACAGAAGTGTTTGCAGCGTAGTAGGTAGAAATGCGTAAACACAGCTGAGATAGCTGGAAGAGATTTCACATTGTGCTTCTCTATCTGTAAAAATAAATCTGCCGTTATGTGTTTGGCATACCTTGTGCTATCTTACGTCTGTAGCTTTAAGATTAGAAAACACGCAATTCTGGAGTGATTGCTCTTCTGCCAGGAAGTGAGTGGGAGATTGTCCAGAAATTGCCAAGAAGGTTGAAGGATGGAAAGAGGGAATTCTTTCATACACACACATACACACAAAGTAAAATTTGTGTTTTAATATAACATTCTGCTGGAGTACGTAAATTGGCAAGTACTTGTACTGCTTTATTGGTATAAATGCCTGTTGTCTACTTTAATATACCAGTAAGTATACCGCTAAGGGTACAAATAAATCTGGTTTACCTAGTCTCATCTCAGATTGATGTAAACAACAAGAATACACTAACTTGCTCCTGCATACTGTGATTAAGTGGCTTTTTAAAGCTATTTATGTATGTTTATATGGGAGCAAAGAAACAAACAAAAAAAAGAATTAAAGAAGTCATCCCACCCCATCCCCCTTTCTTTTAGTTATTTACAAGGGAAGCTAAGGATGGAATACTGCATTTTCCCCAGAAATATCCTCCTGAATGTGAAACAAAGCTTGTTTCTTTAAACAGTCCATAGATATTTTTCAGTAGAATCTTAAATTATAATCCTATTTTCATTTGAGACATCCTGTGTGTGCGTGTATATTAAGGTATGTACAACATCTACAAAGAAAAAGCTATCCATAAATAAAATGTGTACGTAGGAGCCATACACATTAAATATATAATTTGTACTCGCTCTGAATTTACTTATTACTGTAGTCTGATAAATGGTGATGCATTAACATTTATGCAGATTTTTATGCAACTCTTCATCTGCAATTTCCAGAAATTAACCCTATCCTTCAAATATCAATATCCTTCAAACTCTGTGCATGATGGGAAACACCAATGAAGCTTATTACAATAGCAAATTTTTTTTGTTGAGGTGCCTTCTCATTTGTAAAAGGATATTGAAGCCAACCTACTATGAGTGAGAGTTCAAATTTGTCTGTCACTGAAATACATCTGGTTGAATGTTGTTTTCTGATAGACTTAGGCACAGCTGGACTACTCACTGTAGAAAGGCAAGTTGTTTGGAGCATGCCAAAAACCGTGGGGTTTTATGGGGTAGAAGCCTGGGAATCTAGGAAACATGAGGCTTCAGGCAGGCAGGGACATTAACTACTCCGCTTTGCACTTTCCAGCATTGAACTGGTGGTAGATACCGGTCTATGTCTGGTCAACCAGAATCAAAAGCTGTTTGCAGCGTTGAATGAAGGGGTTGAGCTTTATGCCCCAGAAGAGACTTTCATCGTCATCTGCATTTGTGGAGTGACCCTGAGGTCTAAGCACTGCAGCAGCTTATTGCATTGTCTTCCTACCCCATTGTGGCACCTCTGTGAAGGGCCTGGCCACATCTTCTCAAGCTCTCCCCACAGGCAGGGTGGCTTCTGTCAGTCCCTCCAAAGCCTTCCCTGCCCCAGGCTGGACAAGCCCTGCTCCCATGGCCTCTCTTCCCCACATAAGTGCTCCATATCTGACTGCCCTGGGGACCTCATTGACCTCACCCCGGTTTGTCAATGTCCAAGACTGGAGACAGTATCTGGATGTGTCCTAATGAGTGCTGAAGAAAGAGGGATAATTACCACCCCTCTGTCGTATTCCAGAAAACATTCTGGATAAGCATTTAATTGCATTTATTCATCATCAAATTCCATATAACTTTAGAAGTTTTTCTTAGAAGTCATAGTATTTTCTAGATTACAGCAATACTTTGTAGAAAATGTCTTATAACAACTTTCTAACTAACCTTCATATTCCGTTTCTCTGATACATAAACCCTGAAGCACCTAATTAACTTCTGAAACAGGAAGATAGGCCTCTTTGGAAAAATATTATCCCAGCTTATATCAGGATTACTAACATCCTCATCCTCATTGCAAATATCTCAGTGTTTGAACAGGTTTATCCTGAATATTTAAGTTATGAAAGCAGACTGCTCTGTTTTTCCACTTTAGACACAAGTGACATTTTACAAAAATAGGGACAGTATATTTTTCACATTTAAACAAGATAGAATGCCGTAATTTTACTTCCATGTGAAAACACAGCCACAGATTTTGTAAAATTGCCATATGTAGTTGATTGACAATTCTTTGGTTCGCTGCCAAAGCCTATACGTGTGCATAACTCTGGCCAGGAATCAAAAATCTTCCTTGATGAGCATAATGATGAGTGGTATTTCTTTTTATTCACCTTGCCCTCCTTTAATCTATTAGAAGCTCAGAGATTCTGAAGTGTGTTTTGTAGATGTACTTTTTCATTAGCTACTTCTCATCCCCAGCTGGAAACCTCATTTTCCTAGTGTAATTACAGCATTACCAGATACCCTTTCGGGTAAAAAACAAAGCTAGTCCTGTGCACAGCTTCAGCAATTTCCCATAGTCAGCCAAGGAAACCTCGCATATTTGGAAGGGTGCAATTGTTTGTGAGCTTCCAAACGCTGATAAAATAGGTAGTTTTTCCACCATCTTTGTGAATATATATCATTATGTCCCTTTAAAAATCTGCATATAATAACATTTCACCCGAATACATTTACCATTTTCCCTTCTGTCTACCACAGTGGTGTGAATTACTTGGGTATTCACAAAACATTATGCTCCTCATAAGAAGTCAGTGGTTCATAAATAAAAAGAAAATATAAAATTTCACAAAATCTAATGAAATCTGACAAGTTGTTAGCAATATATTAGATTTGTTAACCATGTTTTTCCTGTGCTAATGGAGGCTTTACCATTAAGGATATTAACAGGACATACATTTAAGCTGTTTCTGTAATCAATTGCTCAGTAGTAGATGATGACAATCTTATCCAATTAGAACATTGACAAGTATATAATTATTGGATTTTCAAGAAATAAAGAACTCATGCTTTAGTAAATTCAAGCTGATTCAAGTTTCAAGTAAATTCAAGCTTATAATTTAAGATTTTCTTAAAAGTCATAGTATTTTATACATAACAGCAATTCTTTCACTCCCAAACATCGTTTATACACAGCCTGTTCACTCATTTGTGATTTACAGCAAAGCAGAAAAAATGACAATATATGCACTGAATAAATATATGCCAAACAAAATAGAATAACAATTAATTCATGATATGTAGTTCTGATATATTAAGGCATTATTGGCAAACATTCATAATATTAATTCTTTATTTTGTTTGGTTTTGTTTTCAAGAGGTTGATATTCATAGAATCATAGAATGGTTTGGGTTGGAAGGGACCTTAAAGACCATCTGGTTC
>JAOXJM010000004.1:5981741-5997824 GCA_026413425.1 Tringa solitaria
GGAAATTTTTTCAGCTATTCATTATAGTGCAACCTATGATTGAACATTTAAAACATTCATATGTATTATGGTTCATGTCAATTGATACAATCCCTCATTTGGGTAGCATTAGACTAAGCAATGAAGGAAGTTTGATGGAAAAAGGGAAAAGGCATTCCCTTTTTTAACTGAATTCCTTTTTTGTGTAAATTCCTTCACCTCTGAAAAGTAAAATACGGTACTGAAGGTCGCTGAAAATAGTCCTCAATCTCCCCCATTCTGAAACATTCCCAGAGCATGATGGGAAGAAATAACTAAATAGGTATATAACTTAAATATATTTTATTAAAGAAATACCTAAACACTTGCAATGTGCACAGCTAATAGTCCTGTCAGGGGACATATTATATGTTCTGGCTGCTGGCACATATGAATTTACTGCATCATGCAACTTTGCACTGCTGCCTTCTGGGTAGCCTATGGCACTGAACCTTCTAGGACTATCTTTTTTCCCACCTTGCAAGTTTTACACTCTTTTGGTGAAGCAAGCGTACTAGTCTATCTGCTCCCTCTACCCTCTGAATGGAATAAAAAATTAAAAAAAAAAAATAAGGAAAAGCATGGTTTCAAACTTTTCAATTCAGACAATGTTTCTTCTCACCTAGTTTTATCAAAAATATATCAGAAAGTTCCCAAATCATGTCAGCATTTTTTTTTAATCATCTGCTTCTTGGGTTTGTTTGCAACTAATCTTATTGTTTCAGTAATAATTATAGATATTTATTTTTTAATTTTATTGCAGAAACACCAAAAGTTTCAGTCCTGGCTCAAAAGTAATTCTTTTAGTAAAGATACAAGTAAAGATGAATAAATTAACATTAAGAAGGTAAAATATGAAAATGGCAATTCAACAATCTTTCTTTTTTTTTTTTTAATAAAAACCCATAAATATTTCACTACCTTAAACATCTGCATTCATCAGGGAAATCTATATGATACTGATTGGGACTCCTCCAGATACACAAGGCAAACTTTAGACTGTACCATAGTTCTTAAGCTTGAAGCCTGGCCTTTCTTCTGTCCTCAGTGACACGGGGTAGCTACTCTACTTGTAGACAGCAGAGCACTTTAGGGTGTATAAAATTACCCAAATTCTTTCTTTGTGTTTTTGGAACAGCAGATGAATTCTGTTTTTTTAAATATTGAGTGGAAGCTAAGTGTTCTTGCCTTGCAGCTATAGTACACAGTTGTTACCATAGGGCACAGTGTTTTCATATGGTGCTGGAGAGGTAGATTACTTATGTTTAAATATTCTCCTCTGAACAAACATATATATATATGCACAATCACTCAGTCATTTAATGTTAGGAGGAAAATACTCAAATGCCTGTTGCAGTTCTAAAAAACAGAGGCTTCTCGTTATAAACCACTGAACAAGAAAGCAAACTCTAGCAATAATGACTGTAGCTGAAGCTTATCACCTTGAGTCCTGGAAGCACTGTGAAGGTATAGGGCTGACAAAAAAAAAAGGGAAATGAACAAAGATAAAAGATCTCAAGGTGTACAGAAGCAGCATTGTTAGCGTTATGTGAACTGAATTTAGATTTAATATTCTCCCAACGTAACAAAAAGGAAAACATCTTTTAAGAATTCCACACAATGCAAGAAAAAGAAGTCATTTAATTTTGGATCAATATTTGAAAGCGGTAAGTGGAAATTGCATCTCAGTAAGGATTTTGGCTTGCACAATTCCATTTCATTTTGCTTTCATGCAGTGCAAGTCTGGGATAACATTCCAAATGTTGGATTGTGCAGAGGGAAAAGAAATACTTGCACTACTTACTCTCTGCTCTCTGTTAATATATAACATTTTAATATCATATATTATATATGATACATCATCTATATCTATATGAAATATATGGTAATTGTTTAATAGAGAGAGATTCCAGACCATGGATTCACCTGTGAAATAGAGCAGATCACAAGCTCAGCTGGTGCCAGACTTTTTTTTGCCAGTTGATGAATATGAATTTTCTTCTCATATATATATATACACATACTTATACATACAAATAATGGCAGGTTGTTGGCAGTTGACATCCCCTGGTATAACAGCAATGTGGGCTCAGTATTGCCACCTGTGTTGCTCTGCTACAGGCAGCGATAGATAGATTTCTGGGGTCAGGGAGGGGTCAATCTCAATTACTCAAGTTAAAACAGCTGAAGGTCTGCTCGCTCATATAGGATACGACAACAGCCGAGCTGTATATGCAGAGACATGCTGTTATGCAGAGACTACATTTGCTCCAGCTTGCTTTAGCCTCTTGTGCATTACTGGCAACTGTCTGACCCCAGAGTGGGGCGAAGAAGGATCTTCTGCGAGTAATGAAACTTCAAAGGTACCGGTCTACATATTATTCCTCTTCATAAACTAAACTGCATCTCCTCAAGGCTGGTGGGATGAGTCTACTGGCTGTGATGGGTTTTGGAGAGGCTTTAAGGGAACTGTAAGATTTTTTTAAAATAATCTGCAAAACAAACCAAAAGGAGGTAGTGTCTCCTCACTGGCAATGCCATGGGTGGAGAACAGGACATTCTTGTCTGCTGCTGTTTCTCCCTGGTTTCACTTCACCTTGCCTCCTTTTCTCCCATTCTTTATCTGACCTGTGCATGTAAATGGTGACATTTTCAATTTAACAGTGATTTTGAAAAATACACTGCTTTCTCTCTCATAGGAAGAGGTTCTGATAGAGATTGAATGTTGATTCTGAAATAAGATTCTAGTACTGATTGTAGGTGATAGTGTTTTGCAAATAATTATAATAATAATTCTAACAATAATATCTATTGAATAAGTAGAAGTATTAAAAAAGGTGTGGTTTTTTGTTGGTTTGTGGTTTTTTTTGTAGTTCTTCTAGTTATGAAAATGGAAGCAAATAAAAAACATTTTTTGACTGGTTTGGGTCACTTTATCTCTGACTTCCTTTGTCTCTCAGCTTAGAAAAAAAAGGAAGACAGTAGTATATACAACAGAGTCAGCAAGCAACAGGAAAAAATCCAAAAGTGAAAGTATAGAAAACTTGTAACAGTTACAACATACAGAGGTGTCAGAGCTGTGCCAGTGGTGGAAGAATTTGCTTAACAAATATGTTCCCCAGGCATCCGATAATGTCACTTGTGATTTCCACTGAAGATTACCCATCAGTTAGCACAAATTTGCTTTTTAATTGGACTATATTGCACCTGCCACATTTTGACTCCCTAGTCTCTGAAGCATTGGCAGAAGAAGGAAGGTGGATATTTGGGGGGACTTAATCTTAATACATTACAGGAAGAGCATGCAGAGTAACAATTAATGTTTAAAAGACAAGAATAATATGCACTTGCACAAAGTAATGAGGAAGAGGGAATGGGACCTAGGGAGTAACTAATGAACAAGATTAATTAGCCACAGAAGAAAGATCTAAGGCTCCAGTGAATTCAGTGGGAAGCTTTAATTCTGTTGACTTTTGTGGGTCTGGGGAACAGCCCAAGGAGGCCCGAAGTAGAAAATCCAGCAGCAAGGCTACATTTATCCAGGCTTATTTTTAAAAGAATGCCAAAGTTAGTGTGTGCTGAAGGTAAAGTGGAAACAGCTGGACAAGCCAACTAAAGGGCAGTGCAAGGCAGGAGGCTGACAAGCACGTAGCATGGCAGCGCTAACCGGCAGTAAGTATGTGGGGAGGCAGAATGACTCCATGTACTATTTGAGCATCACCCAACAACTTGTTTTTGTTGTTTATGGTGGTGTTGCTGTTGTTGGCTTGCTTTTAGGGAAAAGGAAAGAAAGAAAAATAATTCAACTGAGAAACAGGGGATGTTTTCATCTAGACTTGCAATGGTGTAGAGGCTCTGCCTCACGTCAGGTCCAATGTGCTGAAAAGTGTACAAACATCCAGTAAGAAATATTTTCCAATTTGAGAGGCTTAAATCTGAACAAAGGGAACCAAGGCTGAAACAGAAACAGGACCACACCAACTTGGTGGAGCTCAGAAGGAGGCTTCCAGACATCCAGGGACAGGTCACCGTTCCAGTTACAGAGTGCTCTGGGTCACTATTGCCCATCTCAGAAGGAGCATGATGTAGCTGACTTCACATTGATGGGTCCTACCTGACATGGTGGCTGTCTGCAAGGTCAACTCATAGCAAAGGCAAAAAGGTTGATACTTGGACACCTCGTGACAGCAGGGGTGAATGAAGGCAAAGAAGGTGACAGTGGGGACCCAGGACAGGAGAAAGAGACAACGAGGGTGCAGGAGGAAAAGTCAGTAGTTTTGAGTAAGCACGCTGAGGAAGCAACCACAGAGCCAGATGAAAGGGCAGTGAATCATCTTACTCAAGCAAGGGAGAGGGAAAGGCAGGGAATGGGAGGGGTGAACAGGCTCTCCAATCCAGCATAATCTAAACAAAATATTTACAGTTAAGATCTCACCCTGTTTGTTGGCTCGAGTAAGAATAGTTTTCCTCTAGAATTTGTATAAAGGTTGTTATTACATTTAGGCACTTGTTTTCACTGTTTTAAAATACTTTAAATGTGTAAAGCATAAATTTCAACTGATTTTGTTGAGGGCTTTCCTGAAACTTACTGCATTTCCTTTCAGTGGAGTTTCACAACCAGCTTCAGCTGATGGATTCTGCACTACTGTGCATGGCAGCTTCTCCTTCTTTCCCCTGCATATTGCTCCTTTAGCTGTGTCTTCTTTCCTGTTTCCTTGGAGTGGTTAAAATTACCATGCAGATGTGTAGGGAGTCACATGAGTTGCCAGCAAGCAATTTTTTTCCCCTCCAGAGTTAAATTTCAGTCAAGTCAGTGAATTGATCTACCTCACTGGGTTCAAGCAAGTGTGAGACAGCAGTGGGAAGAGATGGCTGCAGGCAGAAGGGAGGCTGAATTGTCCCCAGATTTTGTGTGATTTTACACTTTTTTGCACTGATCATGCACATAGTATTTATTCCTTATTGTTCTTCTTTCTCCCTCCTCCCCTTTCCCCAGGTGCCTGCTCTCCCTGCCTGTGACTATTTCTCCTTCAAATAAACCAGCGGCTTAATAAACAAAGTTATTCAATGAAGATATTCAAAATAAAGATATCGAGAGTAGCTGTGTAAGTATGTATATTTGAGATTTTTATCTTTGCAGTGCGAGTCTGAGTTGTAATATCTGTGATACATTGCTGTTCCCTTTACATTATAACAGATTGTCTATTATAGAGGCAAAATTTAATAAGGCATGTACATTAACATTATGGCATAATTTTCTGGCTACCAGACAGGAGATATTTTGAATGTTAAACTGTGTTTGATATGTTACTATATGATGTAAGTACCAAATGGGGGTCTATTAACATCACTTGCTTAAACATTTTCCAATTTTCCGTTAAGTCAGAGTGGGGGGAAAAAAGGTACTTGGCTCAAAGCAAAGAAATTGGGAGCTATTTGATATACTTTAATAGCAACCCAGTTGTTACAGTCAGTAGCTATCTGCGTGAAAATCAAGCAAGTAGGAGAACACATCTTATTAATGGTATAAGTGCCAGCAGTGATGAGTCAATGAACAGCAGCTTTCTACTCAACAGAGTAAAATGAAAAATAATTGTCATCATACACTTGTTCAGCTGTCAGGGTCATCACTTACAAACAGATGGGCTCTATGAGGAAGTACTCCACCTTGCCTCTTGAATTTACTCTTCAAAGTTATCTTCATATTTCCTTTTTATGTAACATGTACAATGTGCTACTTAAAAGAACTGCAAAAGATTTAGGAAAATTGAGAAGCTCTGCAGTTGCACTAATCAACAGCCCTATAGGCAAATCCCACCTCTATTAGTGACCTTCATTTTGAGTAGGGGCAAATTGCTTCTCTTTTTCCTCTAGTATCATATGTTTCATTTCTATACCACTTTCAAAAGCTTTGGTTAAGTATCTCTTGTTTTGGTTTGGTAAAATACAGATGTGATGAATTCATGAGCCTCTAGTCCCCTTGGGGGTCTGAGGTGGTACCAATATGGAAATAATAATAATAATAATAATAGACATATGCAAATGTAAATATAACTGCTTCTATAAGCATAGAAAATAGTCGTTTTCACTGGACTATATGAAGGCAGTTTCTTAATTTTTTATAAATCTACAGGTTAACCAGCTAAAGGGCATCTCTCTTCTAGCTCAAAGAAGAGCAAATACTATAACACCTGAAAAGACACTGAGTAAACCTTTAAATCAGTCTTCGCTATGCCTGAATACTAAGTACAGTTCAATCATAGCTGTATCTAATCTCTGTCCCTCACATTACTGCTTGTGTATATAAAAAGTATATATGTATGTATATTGTATGCTTGTATGTATAATGGCTAAAATACATATGTACGATTTAAGATATAGCACAATTTTATATATATAAAAATATACATATATGGCACACAATTACATATAGTGTGGTCAGCACGACTAGGGAAGTGACTGTACCTTTGTACTTGGCACTGGTGAGGCTGCACCTCAAATACTGTGTTCAGTTTTGGGGCCCTCACTACAGGAGGGACATTGAGGTTCTGGAGCATGTTCAGAGAAGGGCAACAAAGCTCGTGAGGGATCTAGAGAACAAGTCTTGTGAGGAGCGCCTGAGGGAGCTGGGGTTGTTTAGTCTGGAGAAAAGGATGCTTTTTTGCTCTCTACAAGTACCTGAAAGGAGGTTTTAGTGAGGTCTGTACAAGTCTCTTTTTCCCAGGTAATAAGTGGTGGGCCAAGAGAACATGGCCTCAAATTGTTCCAGGGGAGGTTGGATTGGATATTAGGGAAATTTTTTTTCTCTAAAAGGGTTATCAAGCATTAGAACAGGCAGCCCAGGGAAGTGGTTGAATGACCATTCCTGGACGTATTTAAAATACATGTAGATGTAGTGCTAAGCGACATGGTTTAGTGATAACTTGGCAGTGTTAGGTTAATGGTTGGACTTCATGATCTTAAAGGTCTTTTCCAACTGAAATGATTCTATGATTCAATGATTCTAATCTTGATACAGTCTGCCCACAGAAGAGTTTATGTCCATGATCTAAGTCTCTGCACAGGGCTGACACTGAACCAGTAAACTAGATTTTTCTTTGTCAGTCAGATGAGACATTTAAACTAATTTACCACCTTCATACATTTTCTGCCTTTGGTGCAACAACTGGTGATGTCAGCAGCAGAGCACAGATGTTGTTGTCTTCTGTCTATAGCCATTGAACTAATTATTTCCCTTTCTGCTTTGTGAATTGTTTGGAGATACCCTGAAAAGAACTAAGCAGAACTTTATATCTATTTATGCTTTAATTAGAGTGGGTTATGTTGTCACCTTATCTGCTGGTGTCGAAATTGTCTTGCTGAAATCAGTGAGAAAACATCACAACATTGTGTTTAGTTTTTTGGTTCTTTTTTTTTTTGTTTGGGTTTTTTTTTTTGTCAGGGTTTTTTGGGGTTTGTGGGATTTTTTTGTTGTTGTTATAAAGGGTTTTATAAGGCTCTCTTGCTGCAGTTTTAGGAGACCCTTTTCAGTCACAAATACATGCCAGAGATTTAAGACCAGTAAGAGCATCAACAACTGTAAAGGGCAGTCACATCTGATCTTTATTTTAGAGGTACTCTAGGGATTTGCAGATCCAGAATCCTCAGCTGTTCTGTCCTGGGCAATAAAACAACACACAGAGGACTTCTAATAATTCCTCCCTGCAGGTTTCACGTTATTTCTTAATGTGTAAGGTCTGATTCTGCAAAATCATTAACAACAGGAATGTTAATGTGGTGTCAGGGAGGGGAGAAAAAAATGCAAGGAAAAAAGTGTTCTGCATTATATGCATTCAGGAATCACTCTGAATGCAAAGGTATGCAACTGCAGATGTGAATACTGTGCTTCGTCAGGGGAAGGATAGATAGCAGAAAAAAACACCAACCTATTTTTCATGACACTAATACTGTATACTAACTACTCTTCCACGGATTTGTAGGTCACTAAACTGTTAAGCTTTTTAAAATTCAGTGGAATATGACCAATTAAGCAGAATAACTTCCTAGCCCTTTCTGAGAAACAAGAGTAAAAACAACTTAAGCAAAAAGCAATTTCAAGGAAAACTAGATGAAAAAGGCCCAGACAATGGACAGAAGTGATTATATTTCTCATATTGTGATTACCGGATAACCTGACCTCCATGTCACTTGTGTGTAATGTCTCTTCATTAGAAGGAAAAGACTACTATAGCAGAAGTACAAGCACAAGGTTATATTGTACATAACCTGGACCAGGTGCTACTGGAATTGCATAATGACCCAACCTCCATGTCTACTGCACTCAGGGGAAAGGGAGGGGAAATTTATCACTGTGGGAACCACAAAAACCCAATGCCTATCTTTCTTTCAGAAAAACTGAGTTTTTTGAAATGAGGATGTGGTAAACTTATTTCATAAGTTATTTATAAACTTATTTCATCACTGTAAATTGATTTCTGTTAAGCAAAATCAAGAGTTACAACGTCAATAATTGCGTAGAAATAATGTTCTGGTCACTTTTCATGACATGGTGAGAAAAATTGTGACTTCAATCCATTTTCAGCTCAACAATGCTTTTGAACGTGTTTAACTTTTAGGATCTGAGCAATCCCACTGGATCCATGTGCACTTCTGGCATACTCAAATTCACCTATGCTTAAGTGACAAGCAGTGTTTAATACTGGAGAATAACTGATGCCATAATTGCAGTCATAACAGACGTTTAAGAATCTAACAGAGATAAAAGCACAGTTACTGGCTGTCCAGTCCTGACTGTGAGCTCTAGTTCTTCTAGTGAAAGCATGATCGCAAATTTACTTGAGTGTAAGGCTGGATTTTCTCAACTTATTTTCCCATGCTATTCAAAAGATTTTCAAGAGTATTAAAGGTACTTCTTAAAGCTGTAAAATTCTTTCCTTAAAATACAGGTTTTTTCTGGTTAATGGGAGGTAGTTTCAAAACCTACTCCATAGGTCTCAAGGCTATAGAATCATAGAATGGTTTGGGTTGGAAGGGACCTTAAAGATCATCTAATTCCAAACCCCCCTCCCCTGGGCAGGAACACTTCCCACTAGACCAGGATGCTTAAAGCCCCATCCAACCTGACCTTGAACACCTCCAGGGATGAGGCCTCCACAGCTTCTGTTGGCAACCTGTTCCAGTGCCTCAACACCCTCACAGTCAAAAATTTCCTCCTAATATCTAATCTAAATCTGCCCTCTTTCAATATAAAACCCTTACCCCTCATCCTCTCACTCCACTCCCTGATAAAGAGTCCCTCCCCATCTCTCCTGTAGGCCCCCTTTAGGTACTGGAAGGCTGCTGTAAGGTCTCCCTGGAGCCTTCTCTTCAGGCTGAACAAGCCCAACCCTCTCAGCCTGTCTTCATAGGAGAGGCGTGCCAGTCCTCTGATCATCTTCGTGGCCCTCTGCTGGACCCATTTGAACAGTTCTATGTCATTCTTATATTGGGCACGCCAAAGCTGGACACAGTACTCCAAGTGGGGTCTCACCAGGGCAGAATAGAGGGGCAGAATCCTCTGCCTCAACCAGCTGGCCATGCTGCTTTTGATGCAGCCCAGGGTACAGGTTGGCTTTCTGGGCTGCCAGCGCCCATTGCCAGCTCATGTTGAGCTTCTCATCCACCCACACTCCCAAGTCCTTCTCCTCAGGGCTGCTCTCAATCCATTTTCTGCCCAGCCTGCATTTGTGTTTGGGATTGCCATGACCCAGGAGCAGGACCTTGCACTTGACCTGGTTGAACTTCATGAGGTTTTCACAGGCCTGCCTCTCAAGACTCTAGAGGTCCCTCTGGACTGCTAATAAATAGGAGATTATTCCCATTAATCCTTTCTGCCATGTATTGAAATGGTTTTTTTTCCCCTCCATATTTCAACTCAGTCCCTAGTCGTATCATTCTTTGCTGAGTTACAATAATATGGAAAAAATAGTCATTTTAGAAGTAGTACTGATATTCTACTTTTTCTTATAGAGACACCAGACTTCCGACTTTAAAGATAATGGCAGTAACAATTATTTGCCTCATAGCCTGAGCTAACTTGATATCTGAAAGCAGCTGTTATTATCTTTCAGCCTCTTAACCTGTCCCCAGCTAGACAACAATGCACAAAATGCTCTGCCATTTCTCTCTGTCACACTAAACTTTATGAAATTCATGTGACCCAACGCTGAAGAAAACTGGCTGCAATGTTGCATTTTGTGTTTGTTTTACATAGGTAAATGAATCATGCAGGATGAACCTAAATAAATAAATAAAAGCAAATATTTAAATGTTGCTTCTCAAAACAGAAGTGCAAACTCATAATAAATTCCCGTAATAGACTGTCAGCTGCTCAGAGGCATTTCTTGCAGAGGGAAATTGTTACCTCTGAAGAACAGAGATAATAATGACTCAATTTGTTCTCACTCATTATTGTGAGAAGGATCTGCAGGGCGAACAACTCAGACATGCAGTTTATCTAAGTCACAGTTCTGCTTCTTTTATTAATATGATCAAACGTAAGACATATAGTTGGTGGTAGTTGGACCCATGTTACTTCCCAACACAGAGCATGGAGCTACAAGAAAGAGCTGCTACCAGGCATCATGGTACCCCAGTCACGTGGTGGTGTCCTTCTGGGCTCCACTGACCCTTCTAAGCAGCTTTCATCATGTGCCAGCCTTCACCTTGGTGTGGGAGCTACCTATGGTTATAGAGGACTGAGGGAGGGAAGAGATGCTTCAAAGCCTCCCTCACCCTCACTGCCCATTTTCTTCTAAAACTAGTGCTTCTCCTTCTTCAGTTTCTATAAAAAGCTGAGGAAGTCAAACAGGTTAGAAAACACCAAAAGTTCTGATTTTCAAACTCTGCAGTTCTAGTAGGGTATTTGTGTAAGTTATAATACATTCATCTAGAAAAGTTTATATAGGCAGGAGATGGAAGTGATGAGATTCCAGGTGGGACAAACAACTATTTTTAGTTGTTGTATTTCAGTATTTCTCCTGACCTTTCCATTCAGCCTTCCTGAAAAATTTCAGTCCTGATGCAGCACTCTGTCAAACAGCTACCAAAACCCATACAGAATGTAGTTTCTGTGTGTTTCACCATTAAACATTTCTGCCATAATATTTTTAGACTGATGCTGGATGCCACTTCTTTAAATTCTGCAAGACTGTTTCATCAATGTGGCAATCACATTCACACCTATTGGTGCCTCTGTGTTTGTGTGTGTGTACTGTCTCCAAGTGGTATTTTGTAAACAAAATATCTTACATTGTAAAAGGAGCAATTTGGCATCGACAAAAGCTACGTTTCCCCATACTGTTATCAACAATAAATAGTTATGACTACCAAGGCTTTCACATTGTCAGCTGTTACACCACCAGTGTACATATCCAGTACAAGCATTCTGTCAGACTTTTTATTATACGTATCGTGCTCAGGTGTATCTCAACCATATCTCTCAGTACTCCCTTATTTCCGATATAGATTTATCTCTGTCCCCTCAGAACTGTTGTTTTCTCCCTTTTATTACTATGAAATATTTGTAGGGTGATAACTGACTCATAAAACACGGGTCAGAGAACAGTACCCTGTGTTCACAACATGCAAATCCAGTTTCCCCCCCTTGCCCTCCTTTCCCATCCTTTTCAGCTTTGTGGATTTACAATGTCTTGTTTTCCTTTTTCTGAGTCCTTGTGATATGTGGTGTTTTTCATATTTAGAGCCTGGCAGGCTGAGAAACGGGATCTTGGTTCTAGCAAGAGACTACAGTGCCTTTGCACGTTGACTCCAAAGATGCAAACATACTGAAAGCACTCATTATCTGAGAAACCCTTAGCTCTTTAAAAGCAAACAAACCTTTTTTTTTTTTCTCCCCTTCTTCCCATTGCATTACACTTTCATTTGAAAATAGGGCAAGAATATAATTTTAGCAATACCTTCGATGCTTTACAAAAATACACAAGCTTACAGTCTTTAATTCCTCTTCTGCGCATCCCATAAATCTTATGTAGTCCCAAAATGCTCTTCCCCACATCCCCTAATGCATCCCATGCCCCTATGCAGTGATGGCCCTCCACCTGTGAGATGACCTGGGGAGCGGTGACTCACAGCAATGGGTACCATCCAGCCCATGGGGCAGGTTGTCTTTCAGTACAGCCAGGTCAAGAACTGGGCTACAGGGGTTCATCCCATCTCACCCTCCTCCACCTTGTGCCACTTCCCCTTAATGTGTATGGAGATCAGCCTTTTATCATATAACTTAACAATGGTTGAAAACAATACACAGTTTTGGAGGGATTTTTTTTTTTATATATTGTCCTGAAAACATCACTGAAGGTATTTCTCATAGTCAACTCTTCATTTCAGAAGAATGCACAACCCCACTTGGAATAGAAGAGTTGAAAAAAAAAAAATCATTCACTAACCAGAATATAAACAATATCAAGGCTGTCTAGGGGTGAAAGGACTGATGAGATGAGAGATGGCTTATGCTCTTTTCATGGCCCTGTGCTCCGCTAAACAGAGAAAAGAAGCCACAAACCAAAGAATAGACTGAGCAGGAGCAGAGAACTTAGGAGAGCAAAGCAAAACTTCTGTAGATCTTATTTTTACAGTGTAATGAAGACAGGAAACTGAGGCTAAAATGCTCTAGGGCATGATTAAAATCTTTGAATCTACTGTGATTTTTCAAGTGCAAGTTGAAGTGAGCTGAAAGGATGCTAATCAAGTGAAGAAGAATAAAGCTCAGAACCGGGACCATACCTAAAATTTGGTCTGCTGGCAACCTTTGTCATAACTGCTAACCACTTTTGTCATAACTGCTAACACAACCTAAGTCACATCAGCATCTTAGTGATGCTAGATGAAATAGGACGTACTGTGAATGTTCTTGTCCTATTTTCTTACTTTGTTCTCCATACAAGATGATCAAAGATGAAAAGGAAACAGCAATTAGGAACTAAACTTAGCATCAGCAACACTAGACTTTCTGCCAGAATATAGCTCTTTGGGAGTAAGACTTCAGGTCTTTAGCCAAACGTTTTGTTTCAAAGTACCTGAGACCTGGAACAAACTCAAAAAAAAAAAATTCTTTGAGAAAAAGTCATCAACGTGACAGCACCATTGTGCATCCTGGTTCCCAAATAATTTGAGTCTGGGGATGATTCTCCTAACCCTTGGCATGCAAAGAAATAAGTGTTTCTTTTGAGAATAAAAGCTGACAGCTGTTTATGATGAAGCAGAAGGCTTTTTTCTTCAAGCTTACCAGGACACTTCCCTGAGTTACATAACTTTTCTACTGGCTCAAGAGTAGATTTATATGCACCAGATGCAGAAAAATGGTACGCAACCATTTTTTCCCTGCAAGAGTTCTCGCAGACCTAAACAGTCAAGACCAAACAGAGCCTCAGCACATGCAGATGCAGTTCTGCTGAAGCATGACATAATTTTTAAAATTAAATGCATCCAGGCACATGCAGGGACTCATTCATAGAAATGACACTGTGCATGCTGTCATCTGCATGAGTGTTGCCACAGGTCTAGGGGAGCAGAGGTCGGTTTATTTTCTAGATTTTCTTACCCATATCCAAACTCCTGAGGGAATTTCAAAGCCAGTAATGGAGTGGAAACCCATGCAGGAAGGACTCCTGACAAGGTGGCACATTAAAGCTGCTGCAGAAGTGTCTTATAACACTACTTTTCTAACTATTCTTTTCTTTACTATTTGCAAAACCAGATAGTATGTTGTAGTACTGACTAGAGGGTGAAGAGCAGAAAGAAGCCAATGAGATTTGGAGACCATAATTGGAATTGTAATGACCCATAGGAGGAGTTTGTCAGACAAAATTCCTGAATGACCTACAAAAAAATTGCCTACAAAAGCCTGCCATGCACCACATAATGCAATCAAGCCAAAAATAATAATAATAGAAAAAAAAATACCAGCCCAGCAGTCTGACAGAAGCTCAGGGGCAAACTCCTCCTTTTCTTCTCAAGCTTGTTTGATGATTCCAACATGAGGGCTACCTACATAACACAAGCTTTGTTTTGTTTTCCTTGATTCTGTTATATACTCTCTTCCACAAAATTTTCAAAGTGAGGAGATCTTTTTTTTTAATTATTTCATTAACAAAAAGAAAAGGAAAGGAATAGTATGTAATTAAAAAATAGTAGTTGTTGAACATTGTCAAAACTCAACTGAACTCCCTGGAACAGTGTTGAATTAGCATCATTTTAGAGACTGACCAACTTTAACTTGAAACTCCCATTGTCCATCTGAACATATGCTTTCAAGAAGATCCATGAAGTCTGTTTAAAGTATCTATGCAATAGGAATAATTAGTCTTCCCTGCCAAAATTATGAGTACTGCAATTTGTTAGGCAGGATTAGAGGGATTTTTTTTTTAGAGATGAAATCACTTTTGGAAATACATTTGGCCACATGCATTTTGATAGGAGTAACTGATCAAAAGGTAACTCATCCAGAAATTACTACAGTGAATTTCAGAAGGACTTGAGTTACTGTGTCAATTTTGAAATGAGGACAGTATTTGTGAAGTTATTTGGGTATTTTTGAGCCTTAACAAGACCTTGCTTTACACCTCATTCAAAAGCTACAAGTCCTAAGCACACAGTCTTCTTGGCAAAGAGTTGAAGGGGTGCAGCCCTGTGAAGTCAGAGCCAATCCTAACTTCACTCACTTTGATGGACTTTGCTACTGAATCCAATGATCATTCACAGAATCACAGAATGGTAGAGGTTGGAAGGGACCTTCAGAGATCATCTACTCCAACCTCCCTGCCAAAGCAGGGTCACCCAGAGCAGGCTGGACAGGAACATATCCAGGGAAGTTTTGAATATCTCCAGAGAAGGAAATTCCACAACCTCTCTGGGCAGCTTGTTCCAGGGCTCTGGCACCCTCAAAGTAAAGAAGCTTTTTCTTATGTTCAGAAGGCATTTCCTGTGTTCCAGCTTGTGCCCGTTGCCTCTTGTCCAGTCACCGGGCACCACTGAAAAGGGTCTGGCCCCGTCCTTTTGACACCCGCACTTTTAGATATTTATAAGCATTGATAAGATCCCCTCTCAGACTTCTCCAGGCTAAACAGACCCAGGTCTCTCAGCCTTTCCTTATAAGAGAGATACTCCATTCCTTTGATCATCTTCGTAGCCCTCTGCTGGGCTCTCTTCAACTTTCTTGAACTGAGGTGCCCAGAACTGGACACAGGGGAGAATGACCTCCCTCCCTTTTTAATGTACCACAGGATATCAATGACCTTCTTGGCCCCTTTACAGGAAGGGGTATCTTGGGAAGAAAATCTATGCTTAATTTACAGAATTTTTACTTTCCTTCTTCAGGAAGAGGATCAGGAGAGCCCAAGGACAAAATCAGAATTTATTCTTCCCTGTTTACTTCAATTAACTGTTAGCTTTGCACTGAAATTGGTGAATATCTGGGTGCCTGCATGATCATGTAGTCATGGGTAATCCCAAAGGGACATTTTCATTGCTGAAAGCTTTTAGTCCTCTTTTTCCCCAGGCTAATGTGGCTATCTCTGAAGTATAGCTACACTCCTGCACTATGCTGGCATTTCTGCTTAAATGTGTTCCTCTTCCAGCTGTGCTTACTTAGAGAAAGAAGAGTTCTCCAGGCAAAACATGCCCTCATGAGTCAGTGTGTGGTTTAAGATTAAACCAGGTCATGGTTAATTTTCACCATGGAATGACTGTTTACTGCAATTAAGTCAACTTTTTTTCCATGCACATTTATTTTTCTTTTAGCATATATATTGTTCCCATAGCTCAGAAGCAGATGGAAATGCCTCTAGAGATCCCCCTTACCTCCAAATAGGGACAATAACTTTCTGTTTTCCAGTTCTGAAAAAGAAAAAAATTGTTTAAAAATAGTGCATATGTACATGGTTTTGCTGAGGTTGTCACTATGGTAATTTTTGTTACTCCTAAATCATGACTTCTACGCTCTAGACAAGGTTATGAAATACAGCAGTGATCTCCTTTAACCATGTAAATCCCACTAACATCATTTTT